>DF361182.1:49143-70192 GCA_000787875.1 Solanum virginianum | reverse complement strand
ACCCCTTATCAAATCTCATAATAGATTATAGATTCATAGCTTAAAACATGGTTAAACAGTCAGTATTTTATGAAACTCCAACATGGTTCAGAGTCAAATCCATAATAAAAAGTACTCATAGATAAATTAACTTGAAAACATGCAATTTACATAAAAAAGAAGGTTGGGCACCATGGGTGAAAGGACCCAATAGTTGAAACCCACATACCTCAACTTTGGGGATTTCCCTGATGAAGATTCGAATGGGAATTTGAAGCTTGAATGAATTACTTTAGATTCAAAAATAAGTTTTGGACACTAGAATTTGAGTGAAATATTTAGCTAAGTGTTAAAGAGGGTTTTGGGCAATGTCTTGAATGATATGAGATTGAAAAATGACTAAGTATAGGTGTTTTTACGTATAGGAAGGCTTAGGCCAAAGGCCCCAATGCCTTAGGCCAAAACAGTAAACTAGCAACAAAATACACATCTCTGCAATAGGTCCGTGTCGCGCACCCTCATTTGAATTGCAAAGTTTATGAAATTCATTTTTCACTACGGGTCTTCTAAAATTTGAGTTATACTCATTCTCCACTTAATTTTTCCCCCTGATCAAGAATATGAACTTGGATTTTCGATATCAGGTATGAATTTTGAGATATATGGAAATTACAATTATGGGCATTTTTTAGGCACTTTTTAGGAGCGTTTCAATATCTCCCCCTTGAGAATATTCGTCCCCGAATATCAAAGAAGCGTACATAAGAGAAGTAATCATAAAGATTTCAGTCTGACATGAATGCAACAAATATACTTAAACATCATTTTCAAAAATCTCAACAATGAATGTTAAAATTACCATAAACTCGTTAACATACACATAAATGCATGCAACATGATATGCGGGATGAAACTTAGGACTTAAAATCATAAAAAGGACCTGGTTTGCTATATCAAGTTTGAATCGAATGTAAGAGGTATAGATATCGTTTCTTCATGCCTCGCTCCGACTCCCCAATGGCACTTTCAACTTATTGATTCTTTCAAAGAACCTTGACGTATATTACACCTATGATCCTTAATCTTTTCACATGTCCACACAACCTCTCCACTGGGACCTCCTCATAGGTCATCTCATCCTCTACAATACCCACAACTTCAAAGAGTCCTATAGAACCTAGGCCACCAACATATCCTCTCAACATAGATACATGAAAGACCGAATGAACCCTATCCATTCCCATAGGCAATTCCAGCTCACAAGCAACTTGACCGATTCTCCTTAAAACTGTATAAGGACCCACAAACCTCGGTCTCAATTCTCTTTCTTGTCAAACTGGATCACACCCTTCATGGGTGGGACTTTCAAGGAGTCCAATCATCAACACAAGCACACATAGTCTACCCTAGTACCTAAGAACATCATCTCCCCCTTGGGAGAAAACCTCTACTTCACCACCTTCCACCAGAGCATTTAACTCTAGCAAAGCGGGGTCATGGTCTTGCTCTAACTTGACCCCTTCAACCAAATAAGATCTAAAATCATCAAAACCACTACACTAACATTCTCAACTTCCTCCAACCTCATTCCCAACCTAGCAAACCGGTGCACTTCTCTAAGCACCTCCTTGATAACCATAATTCACACATATCACATTTAGCAAACAATCTCTCATCCCTCAAAATTTGCAAGTCGCTCTCAAATGACTCACAAGCTCTTCTTCATTCTGGAAATAAATCAACATCCCTTCCATAAACTACCACACACATAACAAGATAGGGTTTAAAGACCCTAATCATGAGATCCATAAATATAGTCGGTGTATTAGTCAAGCCAAAAGACACTACCACAAATTTCAAATGCCCACACCTAGTCCGACAAGGTCATCTTGAGGATATCACCCTCCCTCACTCTCACTTGGAGAAAAAGAAATCGGACCAAAGATCAATTTTAAAAAAGAAATGACTAGCCTCTTATAGTTGTTCAAATAGTTCGTCTATCCTTCATTATCACGCTATAACCTTACGGGCTCTACACTCATTGAGAGCATGATATGTGTGTAACCAATCTACCCTAAGACCTCCAAATCCACCAAGTCAAGCTCAACAAAATCACAAGACAAGACTTTATGCAATAAGTACATGAGACAACCCCTATAGACTTTTCTAGCAACAAAGGAATAATGAAAGAAATAGTGGCTCCCGGACTTATCAATGCATGCACATCAAAAATAAAAAACCTTCAACATGTAAGTAGCAATGTCGGGTACCTCATCCACCCCTTGCACCCCTTGAAGAGCATAGAACTGATTATATCATGGGGCACCCCCATGTTGGCCACCTTGAGCCCCTTGATCAGCATGACCACCTTGACAATATGGTCGGCCATCCTTACCCTTGTTGTGAGCATGTGGACAATCCAGAATTTCGTGACCTATCTTACCACACCCAAAGCATGCACCTGTGTTCCTCTAATATATGCCACCATGATTCCTCCCATATTTTGGGCATCTAAGATGAGTCATCCCATCATCACCTCCTTGGAGCCTTGGGCTAGGCGCTCCATCCTTAGCAACCCTCTTATTTGGTGCACTAGAGAATCCTTGGTCTTGAAACTCAATACCTTGTTGGAACCGGTAACCCTCAAATCGAGCCCTCTTGGCCGCACCACTCCTCCTCTTTCTAAGCTTTTCCCCTTCTAATTGTTCAGTGTAAGTCATGAGGCAGGACAAATCCATATCACCTATCAACATTTCAGCAAGACACTTCTTATTCACCAAGTCGGACACACCCATAACAAATTTGTTCATCCTAGACCTTGGCTCGGGCACCAATTGTGGATCATATCTGGAGAGTTAGTTGAACTTGAAGGCATACTCTCTCACACTCATCGATCCTTGCTTTAGATTCATAAATTTCATCTTTTTGGCCTCCCTTAGCTCAAGAGTGAAGAACCGATTGAGAAATGCTGCTTTGAACTCTTCCCAAAGGATGACATTATTATTCCCCTTCTCCACCTTCCATTGGGTAACCCAAACTTGAGCCACCCCCTTGAGTTGGTAGGCCGCCAACTTCGCTTGCTCCTCTGATCTAACCCCCATAATAGATAACACTTTATACACTTCATTAATAAATTCTTGAGGATCCTCATCCACTTTAGACCCATGGAACTCCGGTGGGTTTATTCTAGAATAATCCCTCACCCTAAAAGCCAGAGTTGGAGTATAAGGGGCTTGGACCCCTTGGTGAATTTGGTTGGTCATTGCATGTGCCGACATAGTAATAGCATTTTGGAACTCAACTTCGATAGCTCCTCCATCTTGAGGAGCTTGAGGAGCGGGGTAAGCCAGTTATCCTGTGGGTACACAGGCCCTCTTTGGTCTCCATCTTTGAAGCAACATGATCTAGAAGAGCAAAGAATATTCGTTAAGGGGAAATAACATACCCTACAACTAAGGCACGATATAGACCATGAAGAAGTGAAACATTTCCTAAAATGCCTCATAGCCTCCCATTCATAGTTGTGGCGCACTTCACAACCATGAATAAGACTTTAATCGACGCGGTGTGTTGGATTCCAAGGACCATTAACAACCTGGTGCTCTGATACCAAGTTTTTTATGACCCAAGCCTAGGGCCTATACGTGACATGGCGAATGCGAATCTGAAGAGACCCAAACAAGCCTCTTAGCATATCAATCACATATCCTTGGTCGCGGAAGCAAAGTAAACAATATCAATAAGGATAAAGAGGCTAAGGGAAGTCTTTATTAGTATAAATCATAGAAAAATCAAAGCTCAAGTATAATTACATCACTTGTCCAACAACATCTCTAAATATAGAATGGACGGGGGCCAAGACACCTTCCGGGCTCACCCTCATAGTATCAAGAGTTCAACATTAAAAAATAACATAAAACAATAGTAGTATAGCTAGTGTCTCCGAACTTGAGGACTCACCAAAGCTTATCTTCAAAATGTCCAAAACTAACCACGTGAAGGAGATCATGAGGGGATCTGGTTCCTACATGGTAATATCATGTAGGCATAGAGTATGAGTTAGTACGTTTGAATGTACTAAGTATGTAGGATGCAATGCAACAAGTGATTGGTAACATAATCAAAATGCATAAGCATAAGCAAGAGATAACGTAATATTAACATGGCATGCATGATCAATGCTTGAAGTAAAACATGCTTAGTCATAATCAAGGATAGGAACTATGAATTGTACCTTACGGCATGGCCTGTTTGGTAGGTATTACAGGATGTCCTTACCTTACGATATAATCTTTCGGTAGGAGCCATGAGTCATTCTACCTTACAACATAGCCTTTTCGGTAGATCTTATAGAATATTCATACCTTACAATATAATCTTTTCGGTAGGAATCATGAAAATAGCTTATCAAATCATCACATTCAAGTATCAAGAAAGAACTTCTCACTTTTCCAAGAACACAACAAACATGGAAGCCCAACAATTCACTTGCAATGTCATAAGTACTTTACATGAATTTAATACTCTTATATACATTCCCTTAATCATCATAAAGTCACTTGACTAGTAAGTCATACAATAGATCATCAATAACTCAAGAATCCCTAACCGGACATTTTATCAAACACTCAGTGGATGTGTCATGCTAGTTCAAAGCAATACAATAGATCATCAATAACTCAAGAATCCCTAACCGGACATTTTATCAAACACTTAGTGGATGTGTCATGCTAGTTCAAAATCATGCAATTCAAGAGTGAAATTATGTGAGAAAACTTAATGTAAATCAACTCACCAACACTTGGTAACAACCTCATGCAAGAGACATTGAAACCCCTCATCAAATCTCATAATAGATTATAGATTCATAGCTCAAAATATGTTTAAGCAGTCAATATTTTATGAAACTCCAACATAGTTCATAGTCAAATCCATAATAAGTACTCATAAATAAATCAACTTGAAAATATACAATTTACATAAGAAGGAAGGTTGGGCACCATGGGTGAAAGGATTCAATGGTTGAAACTCACATACCTCAATTTTGGGAATTTTTTTGATGAAAATTCGAATGGAAACTTGAAGCTTGAATGGATTTGTTGAGATTCGGAAATGAGTTTGGGACACTTGAATTTAGGTGAAATATTTAGCTAAGTGATAGAGAGGGTTTTGGGCAATATCTTGAATGATATAGGATTGAAAAATGACTAAGTATAGGTATTTTTACACATAGGAAGGCTTAGGCCCAAGACCCCAAAGCCTTAGGCAGAAACAATAAAACTGGCAACAATATACACATCTCTGCGATGGGTCCGCGTCGCGGAGGTGTCGCGAACCCTCATTAAAATTGCAAAGTTAGTTAAATTCATTTTTCACTATGGGTCTTCTAAAATTCGAGTTATACCCATTTTCCACTAAATTTTGCCTTCTCCCTCCCCAAATCAAGAATATGAAGTCAAATTTTTGATATCATGCACGAGTTTTGAGATACGTGAAAATTACGATTATTGAGATTTTCAAGGCACATTTTCGAGCACTTTTTAGGGCGTTTCACCAAAGTATGTCTCCAAACCTCCAATCTATCATTAACTTTAGCCCGAGTCTCATCAATCAGTATTATGTCATCTACAAATAGCATACTCCATGGAATCTCCTCTTAAATAGACCATGTCTTCTCATCCATCACCAAGGCAAATAGAAAATGTCTCAATAGTCCTTGATGAAGTCACATCTCAATAGAAAAATATTCTGAGTCTCCTCCCACTATTCTTACCCGAGTTTTGGCTACATCGTACATGTCTTTTATCACCCTAATATACACCATTGGAACACCTTTCACCTTTAGACACCTCCATAGGACATCCCTCGGAACTTTGTCATAGGGCTTCTCGAGATTAATGAACACCATATGAATGTCCTTCTTTCTTTCCCTATATTTCTCTACTAGTCTCCGAACAAGATGAATTACTTCAATAGTCAATCGCGCTGACATGAATCAAAACTAGTTCTTTGAAATAGACACTCCTTTTCTCATCCTCATCTCCACCACTCTCTCATAAACCTTCATAGTGTGGCTTAACAACTTAATACCCCTATAGTTGTTACAGTTCTGAATATCGGCCTTGTTCTTGTAGAATGGAACCATTGTGGGCATCTTGGCAGTCTTCATAATAGCATTGAACAGTCTAGGCATCCACTCTATGTCATCCTTGACCATGTACTTTCAAAAATCTTCCCGAATCGGGTCTGATTGCCCTCCCTCTTTTCATCCTACTAATAGCATGTCTAACCTCGTCAACTCTGAACCGCCTGCAATAACCAAAATCACGATGACTTTTGGAGTGTACCAACTCACCTAGCTCAATATCTCTATCTTCTTTTTCATTTAAGACTTTATGAAAGTAAGTTTGTCATCTTAGTTTAATGGAAGTCTCATCCACCAATACCTCACTCTCCTCATCCTTGATGCACTTCACTTGGTCCAAGTCGCGAACTTTCCTTTCTCTCTCTTTAGCGAGCCTATACAATCTCTTGTCCCCGTCTTTATCATTTAGCTCCACAGATAGGCGCTCAAACAATGTTGTCTTAGCACTCATCACCGTCATCTTTGCTTCTGTCTTTGTCGTCTTATAAATCTCTTTCAGCCTTCACTTCTCATCCTCATCCCTACACTCCAAACTACTTCGTATAAGCAATCTTCTAAGCTTTCACTTTTTCCTGGACTTCGTTATTCCACTACCAATCACCTTGACGTCCATCAAAGGTCCCTCTCGAAATCCCTAGTACCTCGCACATATTGTTCACATCTCCCTCACTACTCCAAGCCTCTAAACTACTCAACTTTTCTTCCATCTCTTGTGAAAGGATAGGGGTGCCTCCCCATCTAATCCTCGGTTGAGCATTAAACACCTTCTTCTTCTTTTCCCTCTTAATCTCTAAATCCATCACTAGAAGCCTATGTTGAGTGGAAATATTTTCACTCGGAAATACCTTGTAACTTCTTCTTTTCCCTCTTAATCTCTAAATCCATCACTAGAAGCCTATGTTGAGTGGAAATATTTTCACTCGGAATAACCTTGTAATTCTTACAAAGACTTTTTTCGCCCTTTCGGAGAAGTAAGTATTCAATTTGAGTCTTGCATATCATACTATGAAAGGTAATCAAGTGACTTTTCCTTTTCGGGAAACATGAGTTAGCAATAAGTAACTCAAAGGCTTTGACAAAATCCAAGAGATACGTCCCGCCTTCATTCCTCTTCCCAAAATTAAAGCCTCCATGAACATCTTTAAACCCACTAGTGGTAGCCCCGATATGCCCATTAAAGTAGCCCCCAATGAAATTTTTTTGTCTCTGGTATGTCTTTCACAACCTCGTCCAATTCTTCCCAAAGGACCTTTTGGCTTCCTCATTCAGGCTTATTTGAGGCACATAGGCACTAACTACATTCACTACATGTCTACCAACCACAAGTTTGATAGACATCATTCTATCATTAAACTTCCTAACCTCAACCAAATATTCCCTGAAGTCTTCGTCTACTAGGATACCCACACCATTTCTATCCCAAGAACCATTCGAGTACCATAACTTAAACCTATCTACGTCCCGAGCTTTAGTACCTACCCATCTAGTCTCCTGAACACATGCTATATCAATACGTCTCCTCTTAAGACACTTCACTAGCTCTATGGATTTCCTTATCATTGATACTATATTCCACGACCCTACCCTTAACTTAAATAAACTCATGCCCCTCTTACCACCCCTACCCTTTACCTTTGACCCCAACCGATAACATTGACCCAGTCCATCATTAGAACTTGATACCACTAAACTAAGAACTAATAACTTACTAAGCTACAAAGATCAAGAAGGTACAATCTAGATAAAGCTAGTAATCAGGTAAATCTAAGGCTACTAATCAAACAAATAGGTACAAATCAAGGCGCATAAACAAGTAAAGACAACACAATGATGAATGATAAATATAAATTTATAGTAAATCTAAGTCAACACAACAAGCAAGAAACTACAACACAAATATGTAAAAAGGCCAGAAATATAAGCAATTAAAAGATACACTTGATTAAAATAAGAGATAACAAGAAATTGGAAGATATCACCTAATCAAAAAAATGATGAATGTTGCTGGAAAATCAATTGGAGACTTCGTCGAAAAACTTTATCGAAATCTACTTCTTGCACGGAATCTATTTCTCGTTGGAAAATACACACTGAAGACTGACTGGAAGATGCGCCACCGAAAAATGTAGAGGATCATCAGATTTCGTCGGAACCCGGCGGAGCTCGCCGAAAAACAGAGAACGAAAGAAAGCAAGAAAGATGAAAGAAGAAAACTAGGGTTGCAGAACTAGAGGAAATGTATATTCTCCTCCGATGATTAGTGAAAAACGATGAATAAAATCACAGACAAGTAAAGATTAGACTAAACCTATCGAAAAACAGAGGTAGGGTTTTCAATACCTGTTTATCATTGACAGAGACAATGGCAGACCCTCCTCCTCCTTGATATATTGCTTCAATTATGAGAATTAAAAGAGCAGAACGGAATAAAATCTCCGTTGGAAAACTCGATCGACGACGACAATCAGTCGCCGGGAACTAGCGCGCCGAAGAGGATTGTCGATCCTTGGGTTTGGTCGGAACTGGACTGCTAGTGAAGGGAAGAAAGACCAAGGAGGAGAAGAGAGAATTCTCAAAAGAATCAACCTCAACTGAACGATGATACCGCCGTGAATGGTGGCGCAACTGGACGACTTTCTAATTTTACAATAAGCAAAGTTTTGTCTTCTGAAACTGCTTTCAAAAAGTTCAAAAACTATGTTAAAAGATAGAAAAATGAAAAAGTATAAGAAATATTTAATACAAATTATATCAAAATAAATATTTTTATAAATAAAATAAAGTTTTTGAAAATTATATATATAATGTTGAATTTATTTGATCTCAATTTGACTTTTTAAAGTTAAAATCAGATCAATTCAAATATAGTCAATTTTTTTTCAGATACCAAATTAAAGCAAAGCAAATCACTATTTGAGTTTATTTTCTCGATTTGAAGTGCTTTATAATAATTTACTTAAAAAAAAGGAAAAAAAAACAGAAAATATATTTTCATAAATAATGTAAAATATTTATAGTTTCTTAATAATCTATATATGCTACCAGAAACGATCAGCCAATCATATTCAACAACTACAGCCCTGTAATAGAAAATTGGTGACAGACCCTCTTGCGCACTGGGGACCAATATCACACAAAGAAACAAAGTGTAGTATTCTTTGTGTATATAGTCAAAAGTCTGGGTCACAGAAATTTACAATCTGACCAGCAAATATATTATTACTATCTGATAAAAGCAGTCAGTTCCCCGTCAACATCCTACTTGAGTTATTTACTTCTTCAATGCTATTATATGAGTTTTCTAAAAGATAATTTGTGGGTTTATTAATTTAGTATTTTTAAAACAGTTTGATTATATTTTTTCAGTTGCTTCAATTATAATTTTATAATATTAGCCTTGATAAATTATTTTTGTGAGTTTCTTAGTTTAATATTTCTAAAGCAACTTGATTATGTATCTTCAGCTACTTCAATTATTTTTACAATATTAGGGATGATAAATTATTTTGCGAATAAGCAGGCAGCTCTCTGCCAACATGCCTGCTTGAGTTGGTTGCTTCTTCGCTGCTATTATATAGAACCCCCAAAAATAACCTACAAGTTTCTTAATTTAATATTTCTAAAACAGCTTGAGCTGCTTCTAAGTCTAATAATTAATAACTTAAAAATTCTTAAATGCATAGAAAAAATCTATTCGCATCACAACAATTGAGATTAAAAAATATTTGTTGGGCTCGTGTGAGCACAGGGCTCGTGACTAGTATATATATATTTACTTCTATTTAATGTTCTCTTACTTATATGGTGCATGGTTAAGATTAATAAATAATCAAAAAACAGAAATCAACTTGTAATACGTAAGGTAGCTTCTTCAACATTGTTTAATTATAAGTTACAAATACAACTCCAATATTATATATGTTGTAACTTGTATGTATATGTTTTCTACTTGATTCTTATATCTTTAAAGAGAATATTCTATTATTTGTCATATGATATTTCAAGAACTGCCTAGGTTCTATCATATAAAAATTACAACACGCAACGTAATTGACAAAAGGAATAGTCCAAATTCCACCACAGCGTCAGTGATATATTGCAGAATCTCTGTTCAAAATTGTAATGATCATGAGTTCAACATAGCCAGGGCATGGAGCTATAGTTTTCACGTACCTACATTCCAAGATCAACAACTCCAATAAAATACTCCTAGCAATTCGACGGAATATTATAAGTTTAGTTCAAACTCTATATATATTTTTAAAAATTTATTTAATATGTACACATTATTAATTTGCAAGTCAATTATTTAAAAGGGCAAAAATTCAGAATCCATAAGCTTCAAAACTTGGTTCCAGCTATGTGGCTATTATAATGAAATTAATTCTCTAGCTCAAGCCAACAACATATTCATAGAATATACTTGCTTGGATACTTAAGAGTTGCAGCTTTTATTTTGTTAAGTTATAATCCTATGCTTACATAATGGTTGAGGTACAGGATGCTAAATTCAGCCGTCTTCCCACTTTCTACGGTATATCCGTTTATAGAATATTGCTATTGGATCAACTCAATTTTAAGAGGTGCTAATTAATTACTCATTAGATAATCCTTCACATAATTAAATACTAATTAATGTGCTTTTAATAAATACATCGCTATTAAGTGTAAATATAAGATATGCCTAATTTCATTGAGTAAGAAAAAACAGAATATTATGATGTTATATAACAATAATAAGTAAATATCTATCACCATAAAATATGATCTGATGAATAAAATTTTTTTATTTTTAATTAAAAATTTTGATTTCTAACACCAAGAATTTTCTGATGGTGAGCTTTTCTAGTAAAGTGGGCAATACGTGATGTCAAAATAAATTAATCAAAATGAGGAAAATTTAGTACTCTTCTCATTTTTTTAAAAAAAGAGTCTAGTTTGATTTGCACAAATTTTTTAAAAATAAAAAATATATTTTAATTTTATAATTCTAAATTAAAATTATATTAAATATATCAAAATATCGTTTAATTTTATAAGAATTCAAATAGAGAATCAATTGGGCCGGAGGCATATGATGATATACTTTACATGTATGAAACACAAATGCGTAATCTAGTAACCAAGATAATGCTAGTAATCGTGATGACAACTCAACCGATTTGGACACCACTTGTTTGAACTTTGAAAGACAAATTGAACGGAGAAGGGTCCAACAAATATGGGAATCTTAGGTGACGTGTTACAACATCAAAGTGGGGTCTCTTTCTGGGTTTATCTAACCCGACCCGATCCGATTCAATTCTCCTTTCATCTTCTCCCATTTCCCCAAAACCAACTCTATAAATAAGCGGTAAAGGTACCCTTACTTTGGCTTGAAGAGCAACCACCTAAGGCCTCTTCAAAAGCCCTTAAATTTTATCCCAATATCACTTCTCCACTGATAATATCTGCAAAACAGAAAAAGAAAAATGGTTAGTCCATCCACTAATTCACATAATTTTCCTCTAAAACTCCTTTGTAGTTATGGTGGCAAAATTATCCCCCGTCAAACCGATGGCAAACTCCGTTACTATGGTGGCGAAACGCGTGTCCTCTCCGTCGATCGTTGCATTTCGTTCGCAGGTTCGATTCATAATTATTTCCATTTTATATGTTACTCTGTGTTTCAACAAGGACCACATATTTTTGTAAAAAAAAAAAAATCACCTTGATTAAGTGACATATTTTTATCATGTCACATATCAGCTAAAAGTTGTAAGAATGTATATATAAATTTTGATATATGGATTTTTGTTTTTCCAGAGTTATTAGTGAAACTAGGGGAGATGTGTGGTTCATCAGTGAGTTTAAGGTGTCAATTTCCAAATGAAGATCTTGATGCTCTTGTATCGATAACATCTGATGAAGATTTGGCCAATCTTATTGAAGAATACGATCGTGGTTCGACAATATCATCGTCTCTCAAGATCAGGGCTTTCTTATTTCCACCAAAATCCACAAAAAAAGTTGTATCTCCTCCACCTTCCATTGCTTCTACTCCATCCACCCACAGTACAACTATTAGCAACCCCGATGCCATGTCATCACCAAGTTCATTTTGTTCCACAGTTGCTAGCCCTCCTTTGTCAAAAAGGCATCATCATTGTCCAAGACCATATAAAAAAATGTCGTGTGATTCTTTTGACATACGTCATATTAGGAGAAGATCATCACCGATGATGTTTCCTATTTGTCATGAGAAAATCACGACGAAGATACCCCAATATGCCTATCATCATAGTCATGAGAACAATAGTAGCCATATTTATTGGATTCATCACTGGCAATAACGGATGTTATTTTCCATTGACAAGGGATGACTAGATTGGATCTTCTTGGAACATATATATTACAGTACTCTCCATATAAAAGAAAAAAAGGAAAGCCCATCAAAAGAAAAGAGGATGAGATATTATATTTTGATGTAACAAGTGAGAAGAAGGAGTGTATAATATGTTGCTCGAATTCTCTAAAATTGTTATTATATTTATGTCGAATTGCATAATTTTTTAAAGATAAGATTTGATCGACACGCATTTCAAAAACATTTTAGAAGATTTTAAGTAAGATAGGGTGTATATCGGTAACAGAATTGGTAGTTTTTGTGTCAATTGGTTATTGGCAAATTGATAGATAGGATAGCAATTATATATATGAGAGTCCATTTTTATTTTTAATTCGTCACTGATCTATAGTATCATGGATGGATATACCCTCACCTCTCTCTGTGATGCGTGCCACGTTCAATCTCTTTTTTTTTTTTAATTTATTTATTTTAATCTTCTCGGCAATTTTCATTGCCAAATCCTAAATTGAGCCTATTAATATCACGGTTGCTTCTCTCTATATTTCATAATCTTTTTTCTGTATTTGTCTGACACCTGTTGATACTAATTTTTTTTCTCTGGTCCCCTTGGTTTGCAATTATTTTTTACCTCTTTATGTTTGTCTCGATATTTAGTATTTTGTCCCTTCATTTCCTCTTTAATTTGTTAGTGTATTGTATTTTTATGATATACGTCTCTTCATTTTGTGCTAAGTTTCAGTCTTGATTTTGTGTATTGCAGGTATATGATGATGAAAATCAATTGAAACTCTTATCGTTTGGACAGTAAATTGGAGTAACCTCAAGATGGTAATTAAACGGTCACATATAGGTGATTATCATTCTAATTAAAGTCACCATAGGAATCTTTATTATATGTTAAAATGATTTTCTCCTTTTTGTTTTCGTTTCTCACCTATCCTATATATTTTTCTAGCCCACTCAATTCACGCTAGAAAGTTCTACCTATGATCCTCCTTATCAAAGACGAGTTTATACATCTGACTAGGTTGATATCTCTAGTTAAAAATGGAGTAATTATCACAACCCCTGGGGATTAAAATTTTACAGTGTAGTATATGCAAAATTAATAAACTACTTCATATGCTCCTAAATAATTGAACATAAAAGGTAGTAGAATTTTAACTTTCATAAATTGATCATTTTGAAAAAGTTTTTTATCTTTTTAAGATGTAACTATATGGCTATATTTCCATAAAAGGACATACTTGACAAGATAATAAATTGATAATGACGTGAATACTATTTAAACCAGCATTTACCTTTAACACGAAAACTAGATTTAAGATATTTCAAAATAAAGTCCTTGTATATATCTCTATCATCTTTTCACACACGTTGCAACTTGTGCTTCATTTGATGTGAATTTGCTAGACTTATATTAAAAGTACTTTTCCTTAATTTCTGATCTCCTCCTTCACGAGAAGTAAAAATTTATTAATTATTCTCAAGAACCTCCTTTCGAATTAAAGAAGCTTCGAAAGAATCATGATATTTAGCCTCCTATTTTATCTTATACTTAAATTTATTGCATGGGTTGATATTTACTTGTTATTTGCTTGTGATTATAATCATTCATAGCCAAGTATTCTTAAGGGAAGAAAAAAGAGCTTTTGGTGACCAAAAGTGAAATGAACTGAATTGGATTTGATTGGATATGGCAGTTGGAAGAAATTATTTTTTTGTTCTCTTATAAAAACTTTGAAATTTTATTTTATTAAAGTGAAGAAGCTATGGTGCCATCACCATGGGTCCATGACAGCCTGTAAATAAAAAGAAACATTATTTGGAAAGAGATTAAGATGTCCAATAATAATAAAGGATTTATAAAAAGAAAAAAGAGAAGAAAAGGACTGTTTCTTTTTTTTCTTTTTTTTTGGCCTTGGAGATGTGGAGGAATAATGTTGCCATAAATTCTGGAGTTTACCAATTCTGAGTCCATTCAAATGAATAAAGCAAATATTTCAAATAGAAAAACAAAAAGGAAGAGAGGAGGAAAATGGATTGAAGAAGATAAAGAAAAAGTGGCTTAAGGTAAAGCTACCCCACCAATGCCTGATCTTTTCTGCTCTTATTAATAGAAAGCCAAAAGAAAAATGGTTTTTAATAAGATGGAGAAATGTCTGTATCAATCATTGTTTGTAATTCATCTCTATCAAATTGAAGTAGTACACATATACATCTTACTGACGATATGGTACTTTGACACCAACTCAACTCCAAATTAAAATCTAATTCATCTAAAGAGTACTGTCTGACGATATGGTACTTTGACACCAACTCAACTCCAAATTAAAATCTAATTCATCTGAAGAGTACTGTCTAAATTCATATGAGTAAATCATTAGCCTATTTGTCAATCAATATGGAACTGGCCTATTCTAACACTTCTTTCGCACATAGACCCATCTTTACGTAGTATCAAAGTCATATCCATTCATTTCATCTTCTGGTCCATGTTTCAGTTGTGCCCGAACATGAAGAGGGGCATTAGAAGTGGCTCATAAAAGTCTCACATTGATTGGGAATGGACTTATATGGAATTGGTTCAATCCTTCCTTCGTGAGCTAGCTTTTGTGGTTGAGTTAGATCCACATGTCATATCCGATTTGATAGTACACCTAAAATTGGAGAATATAAGTATCAGTCGAAGTCAAGTTAAAAGACATATTTATGTATAATGCCTAGATATAAGTAATCTCTTTACTTGCATGCTTGAAAGTGTGTGTGAGTTATTTGTCAATGCACCTACTCGTTGGTTTTCCATTCCTTGAATGTTTCCTTGTTCTGTTCTACTCAACATTGAATTCAATAATTTTGGCCAACTTAATGCTTCTTATGTGAGAAAACGATCGAAAGCTAATTTGATAGCTTTAGATTTAGATTGAACATATGTCCAGACCTGCTATTTAATAATTATTATTACCACATAAGCCCAGAAAATATTATATAATGTATTTTCTAGCAACCCAACTGTTAAGTACCAGAAGTACATTAAGTGTTTCATGTTTTGATGATTAACAAATTGAGTCAAGGACCAGATAGACTGTCGGGCTACTGTGCTAAAGCTGGTCGTGGGGTACAGCATGTAAAGCAACTATGGTTGGTGAGATATCCATTAGAGATATACTAAGGACCAATGGTCCATACGGTGTAGCCACAACAGTATAAAAGGAGGGTGTCTAAGGAATAAACATAAGTTTTCAAGCACTCCTAAGATTGAATATTCTTGTCTGCAAAAAGTTTCTCCTTGGCTCTTTGTGCATCAAGATACAACAGCTCCAAACGAGGGACCTGATAGATTAGTTCTATAGTTCTCTAGTTGGTTGATTGTTGTGTTGTGCTCTAAAGTGTAATATCACACCTAAGTTATAAAGGTGCGTGAGTCACATGTGTTTGAATGTGTTCAGAGCTGAGTAAGCCTTTGAGACAATGTTGATGTCTAAATGTTTAGTTGTTTCCTAGTCTATCTTCATAAGGGTTGTGGGTTTAGACTAGGATAGGTGTTTTGGGTGCTCTTTGCTTGTGCTTGTGTACAAGTTTCGTTGTAAAGGAAGGTAGAGAAATAGGGAGTNGCTGAGTAAGCCTTTGAGACAATGTTGATGTCTAAAAGTTTGGTTGTTTCCTAGTCTATCTTCATAAGGGTCGTGGGTTTAGACTAGGATAGGTGATTTGGGTGCTCTTTGCTTGTGCTTGTCTACAAGCTGCATTATAAGGGAAGGTAGAGAAACAATGAGTGTGTTGTATTTTTTTTACTTTGCTCATTAGTGGATTTGGTTGAGTAAATCTTGTTGTGACAGGTCGTGGTTGTTCCTCCCTTGAGTAAGGAGTTTTTCCACGTAACAATCCTTGTTCATTTATCATCTATCATTTACTTTCTTTAAGTTTTAGCTTATCGTAAGTACAGTCATCCTAAGTGCATCTCAATTCTGTGATAAGGGAAGTGAATGACATGAATGTAATTGATCTGTGAACAACAAAGGTAGACACCCTAAGTGCCACACAGAGGGACCAGATCCTTCAGTAGGCTAGGAGCATGTTGACTCAACAAGTGGTATCAAATCGAGGATCTCTATCAGGGTTCACACCTTGAGATTTTCTGTGATTATGGTTTCTCCTTTGAACTTGAAAGAAGGACAATCATCTACTAGGCCACCAAGATTCAACAAAATGTACTATAGATGGTGGAAAGGTCGTATGCACGACTTTTTGATGGTTGAGGATAGTAAACTATAGGACATTGTCTTAGATGAACCATACGTTCCAATGACTGAAGTCAAAGAAGAAGAAACAACCAAATCTGTTCCCAAGACCAGATAATAGTACACTGAGTTGGACAAGAAGAAGATAGAAAAGAATTACAAGGCAAAGAAACTGATTGTATGCAGAATAGAAGCTGAAAAATACAATCGTATTTCTGCTTGTGAATCTGTTAAAGAAATCTGGAATTGTCTGAAAAATGCTCATGAAGGAACAGAGCAAGTGATAGAGTCAAAGGTTGACATGCTGACTTCTCAGTATGAGGACTTTATCATGCATGAAGGAAAAACTATATAAGACATGGAGACCAAGTTCTCAGCTATAACTAATGAGCTCAAGTGCTTGGGGTAACCTATCAGTCAAAGCAAGCAAGTTAGAAAAATCTTGAGAGTGCTTTCTAAGTCATGGGAAAGCAAAGCTGATGTCATCACTAAGTCAAAGGACCTGAAAACTCTAAAAATGAATGTTCTCATTGGCATACTTCTTACTCATGAGTTGAACAAAAAACATGATATTACCAAGAGAGAAGGGAAGAAATACATGTCCTTGACACTGAAGACAGTCCAAAATGATGAGAAAATTGATGGTGTTGATATGACTTATCTCACCAAGCGATTTAAAAATTTGTCCAAAAAAGTCATAAGTTAGCAAAGAAAGAGAATGTTGATAGATTTCATGCAAACACTTACTTGTGTCATGGTTGTGGCAAATCAGGATATTTTATCAGAGAATGTCCTCATGGTAAAGGTGATCTTAAGGATGGCCAAAAAACTGGCAAGGATAGAAGGAAGGACTAGGTTCTAAACAAGTATAAGAAGAAGGTTGTTGCTGACGAGATTATGATCATAAAGGCACTGAGCGTCTGGGGAAATTCTTCCGGTGATCTGAAGAAGAAGAACAACCTGAAAACTCAGCTTGCAGTAGAGGATGATGATGAGATCTATGATGGCCTATTTGCTTTTATGGCCTGGTCAGATGATGAAGAAGATGATGATGATGAGGTAACACTGCTAGACTTTAAAGATAATCTAGATCTTTATTCTACTAGAAAGTTAAAAAAAACTAGCATGTGTTCTCATTGATTCTGTTTATGAATTGACTACTGAGAAGGATCTACTAAATAACAGTGTAGATGTATCACAGAATGAAAAACTGTGTTAACTACCCAAGTGTCTGAGCTTGAGATTAAATTAGTAGCTCTAGAAATAGAAAAGGATGAACTGTTGAAGCTAATGAAGTCTGATGATCAGTCTGATGCAAAATTGAAAAGGAAAATAACTGAAAATGAACTTGCTTTGGAAGAAAAGCTCAAGGAGGCTGAACTAAAGCTAAACTTAGCTTTATAAAGAAACACAGTGATGGAGAAGGACCTGATGAAGGTTAAAGAAGATTTGAACAAATCCATGAAGTGGACTGGGCTATGTCAATAAGATTGACCCCCCTTATAATCTATATAAAAAGTATGTGTTTGTTGATGATAATCTTTTGTGCCTGCACTGTGGGAAAAATGGTCATCTCAAAGACAACTGTGAAGTTCTGAGGAGAATGTTGAACAAATAGAAGTATGCTCACTTGGAAAAGAAAAATGTGAAGGAGGGACCAGGTCCTAAGTCAAAACTGAGGACTAGACCTCTGCCCCTCTGGACCAGAAAATTTGTAATCAAGCTTCTATCTTCTTATTGGGAGCTCAGACTAAAATGGGTTTCCAAGACTAACTTTTAATCTCTTGCATGAAAAGTCAGGAGGAAGCAGTCAGTGGTGGTACATGGATAGTGGTTGCTCAAAGCAAATGACTGGAAGGACTTAAAAACTTCCCAACATCAAATGAGTTTGAAGGAGGTAGTGTTTCAATTGGAGGTAAACAGAAGGACTATATCATAGGCATTGAAAATTCGGCAAAAGTTTTGAGAAAGCTATTAAGGATATGTAAAGTACAGTCATCCTAAGTGCATCTCAATTCTGTGATAAGGGAAGTGAATGACATGAATGTAATTGATCTGTGAACAACAAAGGTAGACACCCTAAGTGCCACTATGGCCGACCTCTATTTGATTGAAAAATTGAGCATCCAGGTAGAAATCAACCTACCTGCATTGATGATGTAGCACATGACTAAGGTGCTCACCATGAATGAGGGCAAACCAGGTTTGACTTATGGTTATTTACTCAACCGCATGCTTGCGTATTATGGGGGTTGAACTAATGTTTGAAGTAGTGGATCAAAATGTTTCCTTGAAAAGAAAAGTAGAGGACCTAACTGCTGCTTTATCCGATAAGGATGCTGATGTGATCGAGCTGAGGGAAGTTAATATCCATTGACCAAAGAGGTTAAGTCATTCACCCAGTAGTTATTGGAGGCACACAAGGACCATAGTGCAAGTATGTCCAGACTGATCCAGTCTCTTGCTTTCAAGTCCTTTAGCTTCTAGGCCATTTTTGCTTGTGTAAACCCTTTTTGTTGTCTCTATCCCCTATTATTCTATCTAAAAGTTTTTGAATGGTCTAGGCCCGGTTCTGGGTAGAAAATGTTTTCGTTATGGATGATCATGTATGGATTACTGACTAAATGATAATGGTTTTTGTGTGCATATTCTCTCTGGTTCCTATTCTTTAATTTCTATAATATTAATTATATTATGCTTACTCAAGTACTTGGTATTTTCCTGCTTGTAATCTAATCTTAGTTTACTGTTTTCTTTTTAATGATGCCAAAAAGGGGAAGATTGTGATCATATTCAGGGGAATAACAGGTATCAAGTATCAGGAGCATAAGTTCAAGGGAACAGGTTGATCAATGGGGCCTAATTTGTCATCATCAAAAAGTGGAAAATTGTTAAGTACATGAAGTACATTAAGTGTTTTATGTTCAGATGATTAACAAACTGAGTCAAGTACCAGGTAAACTATAGTGGGATATCGTAGGATATCTTGGGATTAAAAACAAGTTGATTGATCAATAGGGCTTAGTTCGTCATCATCAAAAAGGGGAAAATTGTTAAGTACATGAAATACATTAAGTGTTTCATGTTTTGATGATTAACAAACTAAGTCAAGGACCAGAGAGACTGTCGAGCTGCTGTGCTGAAGCTGACCATGGGATGCAGCCTGTAAAGCTGCTGTGATTGGTGAGATGTCCATCAAAGATGTACTAAGGACTAGTGGTCCATACGGTGTAGCCATAGCAGTATAAAATGAGGGTGTCCAAGGAATAAACATAAGTTTTTAAAGCACTCTTAAGATTGAATATTCTTGTCTTGAAAAAGTTTCTCCTTGGCTCTTTGTGCATCAAGATACAACTCCAGACGAGGGACCTGATAGATTAGTTTTATAGTTCTCTAGTTGGTTGGTTGTTGTGTTGTGCTCTAAAGTATAATATCACGTGCTCTTTGCTTGTGCTTGTGTACAAGTTTCGTTGTAAAGGAAGGTAGAGAAATAGGGAGTGCATTATTTTTTTTACTTTGCTCATTAGTGGATTTGGTTGGGTAAATCCTGTTGTGACAGGTCGTGGTTGTTCCTCCCTTGAGCAAGGAGTTTTTCCAAGTAAAAGTCCTTGTGCATTTATCTTCTATCATTTACTTTCTCCAAGTTTTAGCTTATCATACACAGAGGGACCAGATCCTTGAGTAGGCTAGGAGCATGCTGACTCAACACCAACATCAAAAAGTAAACTTTTAAATTGAAAAATAGTTCCATGAACAGAGGATTAGGGGTAATATGTTAATTAGCAGATAATGTAATTATTAGTTGTACAAATTGATCCATTAAAAACCTTACCAAAATATTTTTAAAAGAACATATATAGGGAGAGGGAAGGAGACTTGGTTATAACAAATTATAAGAAAACAAATAAAAATTAAAGCACTGTAAGAGTTCACCGAATTAAATTATGACGAATTGTTTAATACATTTTTGAGTAAGCTTATCCCAACCCAAATTAAATTCAGTTCAGCTCATTTGGTCAATTTAACATTTAGTCTTAGTATTGAAGATATAACCAAAAAAATATACTTTATGTACGAGTCGTAAAACACAATCCCTAATTTTGAGTTTAAGCACCTCATTTCATGTTCTGAGACTTGTGATAGGTTCCTATGATTATGGAGTTTGTTCACGTGCTTGGAGAGGGCCATTGAGGGTGCTTTTGCACATTTAGAATAAGTCAAGAAAATATGAAAAATGATGTCACTAGTGCATCATGATCGCGAGCATAAAGCACCCGTGATTGTAGATGGTGTTGGCAGGTAATTCATCACAAATATAGACTGGAAAAATACGAT
>DF361182.1:23080-49031 GCA_000787875.1 Solanum virginianum | reverse complement strand
AAATACGATCATGCATGGATGACAGGGTTGTACATCCCCAGCAATTGATGTCAGAAGTCATAAGCAATTAGTAATAAGAACATATATACAACTATGGTATGAGTAATAATCGTCAAATACAAAACAAATATAAATCACTTTAAGCAATCATGAATTAACTAGTTGTGAGCTCAATACTGAAACACCAATAAATCTCTAATACTCTCTCATGATGTCTGCAATAGCTTCTCTTCATATTTGCACATACGATGCAACACGTGGAGTATATGACTATAGAATCACATACTCAATAAGTATGTTCCACCAAGATCATGGCGAAAGTTTATATAAGATATTCACTTTCAACCCTATACTAGAATGCACAATATCTCAATTATTCATGTCCAATGCATGCATCTAATGCGCTCTAATGACATACATAATGATATACACAAATTCAACATCTTAAGATTCAACAATTGAAGGATAAATAGAAGAAAGATATTTTAATTAGAGAATATTCAACTTATATTAGGCTACTTAAGGCTACTTGAGATGATTACAATCATCAATTACATTTCTATTTATACTAGTTGAAATATCAAATCAATTACAGACCCTAGTGTTTGTTGATACCCAATTTTGATCGTTCCTTAACCATTTTAGGTTGTCATTTGATTAAAATAAGTGTTTTTTAAAACTTTTAAAATAAACGAGTTTAGTTTCAATTTTATCCAAATAATCACATATTATTTTTAAACAAAACAAACAAACTTTCAAAATTTGTTTGTTAACTATTTTTGCTTTTTTATTTTAAATTATTATTATATTTATTATTATTATTTAATATAACATTCCATATTTTTTATAACTAATTTTTACTTTTGGTATTTATTATTTTTGCTTAGTATTAGTAATATATTTATTATTATTATTATTATTATTATTATTATTATTATTATTATTATTAGTGTCATATTTTAAAAACAATTTTTTTACCATTTAATTTTATGAATTTTTAATTTAAAAAAATAAAATAAAATATATTTTAATATGTTCAAATATTTTTTACACAGTTATTATATATTACGTAAAAATTATTATTTTTTTTAAAAAATAATATATATAATTAATTAAATGGCAACCGATTTAATTTTCTCCAATTTATTCAATTCGTAGTTTTTTTTATAAAATTCATTTCAATTCTAGTCGATTTCTTGAAAATTATTTTAATTCTAGTCAATTCTTTACAATTTCCTTCATTCCTAGCCTAATTGGGTCAATTTATGGCCTAATTTTAAATTCCCAATTCAATTTCAATTAAATTCAACCCAAATATCCATATTTGACCCAAAATTCGACCCATCTTAATAGAGAATTAATCTGATCCGTTCAATTTTAATCCAACCATCCAAATTAATTCTCAATTTTTTATTCGCAAAAGACCCCAAAATCCCTAATTCTTCTCCATTTTCACTCCTCACCCAAACATCAATGTTGCTTCCTCTCCAAATTCCAGCGAGTACGCCGGAAACAACAACACCTGTCTCCCCGCTTCTCCTCTTCACCGGCATGACTCCACCAATGACCTCTACGTCATCCCCTCTTCTCGTCGGAGGCATGCCACCTAGTAACCCATTTCCTTTTCTTCCTCTTCTCCTCCCCTAGGACAGCCCCGCCACCAGCCTCGTCGCTCCTCCTCTCTCTTACCTTTCTCGTCGAAAAACCCAAAAACCCCCTCACCTCTTTCTCCCTATCGTCATCTCCTCTTGCCCGTCACCCCTACCATCGAACAGACCCCTAAACCCATCGATAGATACCACCAAACTCCATGCAACCTCGAAACCAGCCGAAACCCAACCCAGGCACCCCTTGTTTTCCTTCACATTTTTGGTGAATTCTGGTCAGCGAACTTCGGTAGAAACGATGAAAATCATGGTGAAAATGGTGTCATTCTTTTATCAAAATCGATATCCATTCAAAGTACCATCTTTCTAATCTTTATTTAACTTTGTCTTATTTATGTATTTATTTATTTTTACTGGAATGCTGCTGACTGAACAGAAGTGCAAGTCATCAGTTTGTTCTTGAAAGTTGTCCATAGATTTATTGGAGTGATGGTTTTGGTGTTTTAGCTATGGCCTTAATCTATTTGTATCTCACTGATTCCCCTAAAATGTGATATGAGTATGATTTGTTGCTTGAAATGTTGATTTGATATGATTTAGTGATGTGATTGTGATAATTGATCGCAATAAGCTTGATTTCGAGGTAAATTTTATCTATTTTGCAATAAATCAGGCTTTCTTTGCTTTAAATTTGATAGTTACATATTCTTATTTAAGGTTAATATGGTAAGACATGGCTGTAGTTTGGGTTTATGAACTGGTAGTTGCTAGGCATTTAATTTTATTATTTTTTGCTAGCTTTTATGCAAATATTTGACTTAGAATAACTTTAGCATGCTAAATCAATGTTTACTGTCTTTGTTAAAATTGATTGGATTTTTCTTACTCCCATTATGGCAAAATTTATTTTATGTGATTATTTTCCTTGTTTGTTATCCTTTATTTGTCTGCTTGTTTAGTAATGCCAATTATTGATTCGTTATTATTTCTCATATAATGTGTTATATCTTTGGCATATTCTCACTTATGGTAAGTTTTTCAACTAATTATTTTTACTGGGTTTAATTTTGGGAATCTTTGATTGAATCTTAAGACTGATTGACTTCTTATTTTAATTTATTTTCTTCATTTATGCTGAAATTAATTAGAGTAATTGATTTTATTGTCTTTATTATTACGCTCTCCTTATTATATAAATACCCCCTTTTCACAATTCACAGAGAGACCTTCATACGATCAGAAAAAGAAAAAATAATTCTCACAACTTTTACACACTTACTATTCTACAATTCTTCTCTTATTTTCACACGTTCAAGATAAGAGTTCAGAGTCTAAGTAACTATTGAACTAATCAGTGAGTTTTATTCCTTTCTTCATTCATATGTTCTTGAGTTTATTATTTTATTTTTGAGACTGCTAGTAGTTTTAGTATTGCAGGTTCTATTTTTTAAATCAAGATATGAAGAGTCACCTGGAGAAGGGGATGGATTTGGAGGCCTCGAGGATTTATTTTTATTAATATTACGATGTATTTTATTTTCTAGCAAGTGATGTAACAATGAAATAGTGAAAATTGGGGGTTAGTTAAAAGGGGAAGGGGAAACTATGTGCTAATTGTTTTCTTTATTTCTTTTTTATAATTCTTTTATGTGCTGAATTAATTTGTGATAATGTTTTCACATAGGTAATATTAATCTAGGATTCAATATAAAAATAGTTATGTAAATCTCCTATTTAACAAAAAATTTCTTTTCTTTGTTTTAAAATAAAATAAAAAAATTATAGATATCATGCCTATAGGATTAAAAGCTTGCTTAGTAGTATTGTGTTTTTTTAGATATAATGTTTGTAGAATCTATTTATTAATTTGGAAAATATATGGCTTATCATGCTTCTCTTTTTTAGAAAATCATGTTTAAGATGCTTTTTTTTTCCAATAGAAAATCATGCTTATAAGATTTTGTTCTATGTTTTCATAGTAGAAATTATGCTTATAGAATTTTGTTTTACGTTTTCACAATAGAGATCATGTCTATAGGATTTTATTTTCAAATAACAACTTGTACTAGAAAACATGCCTATAGGATTTCGTTTCAAAGCATGTCTAGATGATGTTCTATTAGTGTTTTAGGATCTATAATAGTTTTCATATTTTTTTTAGAAATCATGTTATTAAGTTTATATGTTTTGTTTTCTCACAAGTAGAAATCATGCCTATAGGATTTAATTTAATTTTAACATGTTTAACATAATTGTCTTAATAAATTCTTTTAATGATTTTTTAGAAATTTTAATTAACCATATAAACTTGTTTTCTAAAATATTAATGCTTTCAAAAGAATTAAGATCTTTACTTAAATAACTAAGTTCAAATTTTTTCTCTTCTTCAATTAATAATGCCTTTAATGTTGATGTGTGACACATACTTAGCATGTCATGGGGCACTTTTCGTGTGTTTTCAAGCATGCTAGTAATAATATGTTTGGAGGCTACTTGAGATTTATGTGCTAACTGTTCGTCCTGTCTATTTTGTTTGACGCGAGTTTAATTAGGAGCCCTACGTTCTCTTTAAGGCTAGAACGATCAAAATAGAAGTCCAATGCCTCTTAGACATTAGGAGGGACGCTAGTCACTTTAGGAAAGCGTTAGAATTTTTTATTTTTCTTTAGTGTGCCTTTAAGATTAACAATACATCAATCTAGAGGGGTAGGGGTATATAGGACCCTCAAAAATGATGACTCTAAACTTGAGCTTTAATAGGACAAACATTGGTTTTGTTCTTGGGCTTAAATAAGTCGTGTGAGCTAAATGACACTTTTGTCTTCTGAAATAAAAGTCGAATAAACTGATTTGTGTGAAATAAAATATTGTTTAGTTTAATTTTTCCTTCTTTTGTTTGCTTTTAATTGTTTAGGATAGTTAGATTTATTTTATGTCATCATGTAGCTGCTTACTTTCTCTCTTAATTATTTAATTTTTCACTTAGAATTAATTAAAATAATTTTTTAAATAAGAGACTTTTATTTCTAACCCTCACATAAAATGCGAGATGCAGTCGGGACCTGCATTTGCGGACCTCAAAGGATGCCTAATTTGGTGTCCTAATGCACCTCAAATCATTAGGTGGCGACTCTTCCTTCTTTCAAATTTCAAAAGAGTCCTTGCCATGATGTCGTTCAGGTTCCTGTTTCTTTACGAGAAAAAATGGGGCGCGACAAAGTGACGACTCCACTGGAACATTAGGTTCTAACAATAACGTGTCTCTTTTTATGTGGGTTTAATTATTTTTCTTAATTGTTTTACCTGCCTTATTTATTTACTTTTATTGTTATTCTTTTTTATCCGTCATTACTAACTTGTTTTTTTTTCCTTGTTCCCTCTTACTCCCATCCCTTATCCCCTAACATCCCTTCTAACATCTCCTCCCTTATCCATACTAATCTAACTCCCCTCCCTTTATCTATTGCTTTAAGTTATGTGTTTAAATATTTCCTTAATTGTTAATTGTTACTGCTTTAATAAACTGTCATTCCGTTCATATATTCCCCCACTTGGGATTCTCTTTTTTTTCTTTTTAAGGTGATGTTGTGCCTTTGCACTGCTCCCGCCTTCTCTTCAAATCCAAAATTATTTAGAGAGTAAGGCATGTGTGCTGAATGACGGATAGTCATACTACCGTTGGACCATGTGCTTCTCTCATAAGAACACTCAGTCCTTGTCTAACCCACTCTTTAAAAACTAGGATAGAGCTATCCACTGCAAAGTTTAGGTCATGCATCCATAAACCCTAGGTAGTTTGGCCCTATGGGGTTAAGCTACAATAATAGTAACCACCCTATTTAAGTCTAAAGGGTCCAATTATCCTCCAAGATGAAATATTGCATATTATGTGTCTATGTGGTCACGACAGTTTAATTCAGACCTAAATATTGTTAAAACGAAGTTTAGAACTTTTCTCTAATTCTAAACTTCAATTGACAATTTAAGGCTTGGATTAGCTATCATGAAACACTTGCTTGTCGTATTAGGCCTACCTCTGGCTCAATAAGGTCCCTTGCATTTTAGGGCGATCGTTTTTGTTAAAATACGTGTTTATTGTTGCTATTATCCTAACCTTTAACAAGGTTTTGTTGGTTTTGTTTTTACCCCATCCTAAGGTTGATCTATACACTATGGCATACCATACTTGATCAAAAGGGACTCCTCCATCTCCTTCAAGTCTGAAGTGCAAAGGAAAGAGAAAAATGATGGATACCAGCAACGCTATAGGGAAAGATGACACTGTTGCGGAGGAACATACTCCAAATGATTCAATGCTAAGACTGGAGCAGAAAGTAATGAAGCTAGAAGAAGAATTGGTTAGCATACGCAATTGGGCCAAGTTGTCAATGTCTTTTAATTCCGCTTTTGGTACAAGCATGGGTAGTCAACCTAGCACCAATCAAACCATACCTCCAAATCATCTTTTACCCATTCAAACTACCATTCAACCTTTGAATCCATTAAGTTTGTCTTCAATTACCTACCTCTATACTTTCCAACATTATGCCAACACCTCCGGGCCTATATATCTGTCACGCCCTGAGTCTACACTGTGGACGTGGCCGACACTCGAAAATCATTTTTGATCCCAAGCGAACCACTTGGCCTGGCTACTTACTCAGCGAAAGACTCATCAATAGTGAAAAAACTGTAAAAGCAACAAGATAATTCATAAGTTGTCTGCATACGCCGGGTGTAAAAGTGCAGGAGCAATACTAAACAAACTGAAACTAGAATGCTAACACATGATCTATGGAACCTCTACTAAAGTTGTCCAAAAGGACTATTGGGACAGGCCCCAAGTAGCCAGAATTAAAAATAAAGATGGAAAAAAATAACATAAACCAAGAGCCTCGGACTGAGAAGAGGTCTCACCACTATCTGGAAGCTATCAAGTTCTCAACGAAGCGGCTGCTGAGGAACTCGACCACCTGCGTCTGCATCGTAAAATGATGCAGGTCCTAAGGACATCAGAACGTGGTATATACGGTACGTAAGATGGCCAAAACATTTAACAAGAATATTATAATACTTCTGAAAAGACATAAACATAATTCATAATGTAATAGCAGTAAACATAAAGACTTGTATGCTAAAAATAACATGCTGAAACTGGTAAGAAAAATATAGTTCTTAACTTGCGGAGTTTCTCTAATCGACAACCACCACTATGAGCTTTGTGGTGATACAGCGTCTTGCCCATGCTGTCAGAGCCATCATGTACTTTGCCGGAGTAGGGGACAAAGAACAAGGGGAATGGATCCATCCCAAAACCGGGTCATCTCAGTGGCAAGTGAGGAAGGTACAGTAGTACAATCCTATCCTATGCTAACTACATAGTTTATGAGTTCGAATAATTAATTCTACTCTCACCCATAATTCTTAATCGTCAAGTTTGTAAGCTAAGAAATAAAGAGATAGCCTCCGTCAAAGTTGTCATGCCCTGTGAGGGTGCCCTTGGCATGGCTGGCACGCGAAGACTATTGCTAGCCTTTGAGCGAATCACTTGGCCTTATCGTCACATCATACTCAACAGCGGAAGAAATACCTCAAATAGATATAATATTATTAATGAAAACTCACTCACAGTTTTAAAAGAATAAGGTTTGAAATTATACAATACTTTTATCAAATCACTCCCTCAACGTTTATGAAGCCTCTACTCAACAATCCAGATGGTGTCATGACAGGCCATAGATACCTCAAATGAAAATAGTACTCAATAAAAGACAGAAGATAAAAAGGGCTTCTCCAGAATGTAAGGGGAATTCATCAACTCTGAAGTGCACGATTTGGATCTATGCATTCAAAGATATGACTGGCCAAAATGGAAAGATAAAAAGGGCTTCTCCAGAATGTAAGGGGAATTCATCAACTCTGAAGTGCACGATTTGGATCTCAACGATGCGCGGGCTAAAGTCCTTTATCTCTAGTATCTGCATCATGAAACGATGCAGCGCCAAAGGCGTCAGTACGTGGAATGTACCATAAGTCCAATGACTCAAATATATATATATTAATAATAATAATAATAATAATAATAATAATAATGATAGGCTCAAGAATACTCACCTTGAGTCCTCAACTCATGTTCGGCTCATTATATAACAGTTTAGTATTTTTCATATGTTCAAACAATATATATGTGTGTATATATATATATATATATATACACACACACACACACACACACATAGTGAAAGTAAACTAAAGTTTGTAAATCTCATGTTCAATCAAAGTTGCTTAGGAGTTTCTCTTAACCGACATACCTCCCACCACCATAAGTTAAGTGATGTATAATGAATCGGCATCATTGCCACCTCCGTCCTATATATGCCACGACATAGGACGATCAACTCTCTCTTGGATCTAGATTAAATGTCCACTTGCGGGACAAGTAACTAGAACGATGTTGTATGACTATCCTATGCTGGCAATGTAGTTCTGTGGGTTAAAGTAAAAGTATACTCGCTCCTCGCTCGGTGCTCGATACTCCTCCCAAGACTTAAACATGCTCAAATCATCATAAGTAAAATTATACTCACTCCCCGCTCTGTACTCGATACTCCTCCAAAGAATTAAACATGTTCAAATCATCATGTAACTTAATCCTCAATACTCAATCAATCAACGCATCCTCAACCTCATAGAATTATCTCAATTCGTCTCAAAGATTCATCAATTTATTCAATCACATACAAGTACTCAAATATAGTCAACTCAATGATCATGTAACTTATCATGCTCGACTCAATTCAAACGTTCATTTGGACTCTTTTAACCTTACTCATCATGATGTAAACAAGTTTATAATGCAATAGGTTTTCATGTTCAACGACTCAAGTATTCTCAATTCGTCATATTAACCTCAACTTAAGCTCATATAAACTCTTTTCATATAGAATATAAATCGCAAGACATAATATAATCTCAAGTAGTAAAATCCACATATAATAGCAAGAGAATAAATAAAACTTCCTCATCAACTTCTTTTAAATCTCCAACCCAAGTAAATAAAGTGACATGTAGGGTCTTTTGTTTTAACTTCGATACATCAAGATAAATTCATCACTCTTCATAAATAATATTCTCATAATAAAGTACTTAAAAGTACAAGAAAATAAACCCATTTATATAAAATATCTTAATATAAAAGATTTAGAAAATAGGAGCAATTTACAAGAATAAAATTACTGAAACTCCACACAATAAAACACATCCTTTCAGCTAATAAAATTCTCACAAAATATTAACACAATTATATTTTTTTTCTATTTCTCTCGTTTTTTGCTCTGTATTCATAGAGTAGAAATGGCATGCTATTTATAGCAATCAAGATGCCTTAACAATGAATAAAAAAAATTAATAATAGAGCAAGTTATAGTATAAAAATGTTAGTGGAGAAATTAGGTATAAGGCATTATATTATTAATAAGTGGAGAAATTAGGTCAGATTAGGAGATATCGATATGATATTAAAAATGTAAAAACGTCCTAACAATCCCCCACTCATTTTTTAAAAAAAAAAATCCTTCTTACATCATTCCAACTCAAGTAGGCAAAATTTTGGGGTCGTTACATTATCTTCCCCATGGGATCATTTATCCTCGAATGAAGAAAATATAGGTTAAGGCACGAATCCTCTCATGGACTCTAATAATTAATTACCCATCGACTGACTAATTTAAACCAATCAAATAAGGAATGCAATAATTATAATAATCACATCACATTAACAAGTCATATCAATCCTCACTCGAACTCTAGAACTCTATCATATCTATGGATGAAAGAAAAACTTAACGAATAGGAATATAGAAGGAATTATTACCATCAATTCTCTCGTCATACGTAGACTGGAATAAGTGGGGGTATCTGGCTTTTATGTCCTCCTTCACCTCTCAAATAGTTTCTTCTATGAATTGATTCCTCCACAATACCTTAACAGATGCATTCTTTTTATTTTTCAACCTTCGAACCTGGCGATCAAGGATTTGGACAGAAATCTCCTCATAGCTCAGACTATCTTTTACCTCAATGCTCTCAACAGACACTACCAACCATGGATCTCCCAAACATTTCTTAAGCATAGAAACATGGAAAACGGGGTGGATAATTGCTAATTCTTAAGGTAGCTCCAACTCGTATACAACTTTGCCCACTCTCTTTATGAATCGGTAATGATGAATGTATCTTGGACTTAGCTTTACTTTCTTCCCAAACCTTATCAATCCCTTCATGGGCGACACTTTAAAATATATCCAATCATTGATCTCAAACTCTAAGTCTCTTCTTTGGACATCCGTATAAGATTTCTGTCGACTCTGTGCAATCCTCAATTTCTCACAAATAACCTTCACTATAACAGTTTAGAACATTTCATACGTATAAGATTTCTGTCGACTCTGTGCAATCCTCAATTTCTCACAAATAACCTTCACTTTCTATACTGCTTAGTGAACCAAGTCTAGTCTGATCAACTCTGTTTCTCCTACCTCCATCCATCCAATTGACGATTTATACCTCCTCCCATAGAGTGTCTAATATGGGTCCATCTAAATACTCTAATGAAAGTTATTGTTGTAAGCAAACTCTATTAAAGGCAAATGGTCATCCTAATTACCTTTAAAATTAATAGTACATGCTTTCAACATATTCTCCAATGTCTAAATAGTACGCTCTGCCTGGCCATCTGTTTGAGGGTGAAATATTGTACTTAGATTCACCCTAGGACCCAATCCCTTCTGGAAAGACCTCCAAACTAGAGAGGTGAATTAAGCTCATCTATCAGCAATGATGTACAATAGAACTCCATGCAACCTCACAATCTCACAAATATATAACTTGACATATTCCTCTGCAGCATTAGTTGTTTTGACTGCCAAGAAGTGAGCAAACTTAGTCATTCTGTCCATTATTACCCAAATCAAGTCATGTTGCTTTCGAGACCTTGGTAAGCTGGTAATAAAGTCCACATTGATCATTTCCCACTTTCATTATGGAATTTCGATGTTCTAATCCAAATCACTCGGTCTCTGATGCTCAACCTTGACCTGTTGACAATTGAGACACTTTGCAACAAATTTCGCAAGATTTTTTTCATCATATTCCACCAATAGACTTCTCTCAAGTCGTGATACATCTTGGTAAAGCCAGGATGGATGGAATACCTAGAGTTATGTGCTTCCTCCATGATCCTCTCTTGAACATTGTCAACGTCAGGAACACACAATTTGTCTTGATATCTCAATACCCCATCTCCCCCTTTGGAGAAAGCTATAACTTTCTGCTTATGTATATCATCTTTCAATTGCAATAGAACAGGATCTCGGTCTTACTTTTCCTTCACCTCTCACACTAAAGATGAAGTAGAGCCATTCTGGACATTAAACCCTCAATCATTATTCTTTTCAAGTTTTACTCCCAATCTAGCTAGTCTATGCACCTCTTTGACCAACTCTTTCCTTTCTTCTTCCACATGGGTAGTGCTCCCTATGGACATCCTACTAAGAGTATTGGCAACCACATTAGCCTTCAAATAATACTCTTTCCTTTCTTCTTCCACATGGGAAGTGTTTCCCATGGACATCCTGCTAAGAGCATCGGCAACCATATTAGCCTTACCGGGATGGTAGAAAATGCTCATATCGTAGTCCTTGAGCAACTCAAGTCATCTTCTTTGCCTTAAGTTAAGCTCCTTCTGGTGAAGACATATTATAGACTTTTGTGGTCCGTGAATACATTAATATGTACTTCATACAAGCAGTGGCACCAGATCTTGAGAGCGAACACTACTGCTGCCAACTCTAAGTTATGAGCGAGTAGTTCTTCTCATACACTTTGAGTTGTCTAGAAGCATAGGCAAAAACCTTCCCTTTTTGCATCAACACATATCCCAATCCCACTCTCGAGGCATCGCAGTAGATAACAAACCCATCAGTCCCATCAGGCAAGCTCAACACCGGTGCAGTAATCAACCTCATTTTTAACTCCTGGAAACTTTTCTCACACTTATCAAACTATTGAAACTTGACTTTCTTCTGAATCAGTCTAGTCAACGGTGCAACTATGGAAGAAAATCCTTCGACTAACCTTCGATAGTAACCAGCCAACCCCAGAAAACTTTTTATCTCAGTCGATGAGGTTGGTCTTGGCCAATCCTTAACCGCCTCAATCTTTTGATTATCCATCTGAATTTCATCCCCAGAAACCACATGACCTTAAAAGGCCATGGATTTGAGCCAAAATTTACAGTTAGAAAACTTTGCATACAACTCATGATCTCGGAGCATATGCAAAGCAATTCTGAGGTGGACGACATGTTCCTCCTCATTCCTAGAATACACTAAAATGCTATTGATGAACACAATCACAAACGTGTCAAGATACTGCCTGAATACCTTATTCATTAAGTCCATAAGGCTGCAGGTGTATTTGTCAACCCAAAATGACATCACCAAAAACTAAAAATGACCATATCGAGTTCGAAAAGCCATCTTCGGGATGTCACATTCTCTCACTTTCAATTGGTGATAGCCTGATTTGAGGTCTATTTTAGAGAAAATAGTGGCACCCTGAAGTTGGTCAAACAAGTCATCTATTCTCGGAAGGGGATACTTATTATTAATTATCACCTTATTTAGCTGATAATAGTCGATATACATCCTCAAAGAACCATTCTTCTTTCATACAAACAATACCGGAGCGCCCCATGGAGAGACATTTGGCCCTATGTATCCTTTTTCCAACAAGTCCTTCAGTTGTTCCTTCAACGCCTTTAACTCTAAAGGGTCCATTCTACATGGCAGAATAGAAATCGGCTTTGTGTCAGGAAGAACATCAATCGCAAAGTCGATCTCCTTATCAGGAGGGATTCTAGGTAAATCCTTAGGAAACACATCCAGAAACTCATTTACAATCGAGACTAACTTAAGAGAAATGGGCTTAACATAATCCAATTTAACTCGTACGAGGTGATAGATACATCTCTTAGAAATCATTTTTCGGGTCTTGAGGTAAGATATAAATTTATCCTTTGGCACAACCGAATCTCCTTCCTACTCAATAACAAGCTCATTAGAAAATTAAAATTTAATTATTTGAGTTCGATAAACAACTGAGGCATAGCAAACATGAAACCAATACATACTAAGGAATATATCGAAATCAACCATCTCCAACTCAATCGAATCAACAGAATTATCCCTATGATGAATAGATACCACACAATTTCTATAGATTCTTTTGGCTCGAATAAATTCACCAATAGAAGTAGAAACAGAAAATGGTTCAACTAAGTACTCAGGGAGAATCTCAAATCTACTCACCACATAAGGAGATACAAATGACAAAGTAGCACCAGGATCTATCAAAACATAATAATCAAGAGTAATAGTACTTAGGGAGAATTTCAAAGCTACTTACCACATAAGGAGATACAAATGACAAAGTAGCACCAGGATCCATCAAAACATAATAATCAAGAGTAATAACTCGAATCATACTTGTCACAACATCCGGTGCATCCTCTTGGTCCTGTCAATTCCCTATTGCGTATAGACGGTTTGTCCCTCCACCTGGTACTGGTTCAACATCTCTACAAATTCTCCCAATTTGTGGCCTACCATGATTACCCCTCGCTGGTGGTGCTATGGTAGCAGTTTGAGCCTTATTGCTCCACCTCGGACATTTCCTCTGAAAATGACCCAGCTGACCACACTTATAGCAACCATTCCCTCCATCTCTACATTCTTCCAGATACATTTTACCACATTTCCCGCAAGGTGGCCTCCCTTTAGAGTCAAGAGTTACGCTGGCATACAAACCATATGCCCTAAAGTTTTGCTAGCCTTGGGACTTTTGATCGTGCATGTGGCTCGAAGCTGGTACACTAGCTGAAGACGGTGCATAGTTGGAGGACCTCTTTTAGAAGTAGGACTTATCTCCCTTGCCCTGCTTGTACTGACTGGACTCAGGCCCTACTGACCTGGCCTTCTTTTTCAGATGCTCTTTTTTATCCTTTTTCTTGTCCTCCCCAGTTTCCTGAGTATAAACCATTAATCTAGAAATATCTGTATCTGGGATTAATAATGTTTCCTTACATTCTCTCTTCACATGCTTACCTAGTCCAGATACAAACCTCTTCATCCTTGCTCTCATATTCGGCACCATCTCTGTAGCATACCTGAATAGCTGGATGAATTTCAAGTTATACTCCTTAACCATCAATCCCCCTTGTTTCAAGTTTTCAAACTTCTCAACCTTCGCCTCTCTCAGCTCCTGAGGGAAAAAGTAATCGAGAAAGGCACCTTCAAACTCATCCCAAGCAGTAGGCTCAACATTTTCTCCCTGAATTTTTTTCCACTAATTGTACCAAACATTGGACACATTCTTGAGTTGGTAAGTAGTCAGCTCAACTCCCTCAGTCTCAGTCACATGCTTGATCTTCAACATTTTCCACATCTCATCAATGAAGTTCTAAGGGTCCTCTTCAACTTTTGACCTAGCATAGACATGTGGGTTCATCCTTAGAAAATTCCTTAGCCTGGAAGCAGCCATTGGCTCTTGAGAGCTAGAGCTAGGGGTTGGTGAACCTCGATTTCCATTCTGAGTAGCTACTAAAAGGGTAAGCATATCTACGACTCCTCAAAATTTGGCATCTAAAGTAAGAGAAGGTAGAGCAGTAGGTGTCAAAGAAACACCAGTCATCCTGGGCGGTCGACCTTGGCCCCTCGTTTCCATTTGAGAAGGCACCTCTGAAGTAGGGTTCTCTACAGTGCTATCTAAGGTATTTCACTGGGTTACTGCATGTCTTGGAGGCATGATGTACAATGGCATAATGCATGGGTTAGAAAAGAAATTTCTAGAGTTTTCAACTCTATCGCACGAACTCAGATCCATATCTTGGAGTTATGATCTACAATCGTATAACACATGAGTCAGAGAAGAAATTTCTAGAGTTATATACTCTATCGTACGAACTCAGATCACAAGAAAGGGTAACAATTCCTAATATCCTATAGTTTCCTGTTTATGAAGTGTGGTACACAACACACACATAAAAAAGACTTTACTAGACACAGATTCACAGATTCCCTAGGACTCTTGAACTATCTGCTATGATACCAAGTTTGTCATGCCTTGGAAGGGTACCCTTGGCGTGGCTGGCACGCGAAGACTATTGCTATCCTCCGAGCGAACCACTTGGCCTTATCGTCACTTCGTACTCAACAACGGAAGAAATAACTCAAATAGATATAATATTATTAATGAAAACTCACTCAAAGTTTCAAAGAATAAGGTTTCAAATTATACGTTACTTTTAGCAAATCACTCACTCTACGTCTATGAAGCCTCTACTCAATAATCCAGAAGGTGTCATGACAGGCCATAGACACCTTAAATAAAAATAGCACTCAATAAAAGATATAAGATAAAAAGGGCTTCTCTGGAATGTAAGGAGAGCTCACCAATTCTGAAGTGCACGATCCAGACCTTAGCGGTACGCGGGCTAAATTCCTTTATCTCCAGTATCTGCATCATGAAATGATGCAGCGCCAAAGGTGTCAGTATGTGAAATGTACGGTAAGTCCAATGTCTCAAATATAATAATAATAATAATAGGCTCAAGAATACTCACCTCGACTCCTCGACTCATGTTCAGGTCACGAATATAAGGGCGTGACACGCTCCCCTACCCAATCTAGCAACATCCTCGTGCTAGGCGGAGGAGGCAGACTTTGCCCAAGATTGTCGCGCTGAAGATCAAACCGTGTGCGCTGCATTCGCCCGGATATCTCATGTAGAGTAGTCCGGCATAACCAGTGGCCACCCAAGTAACACTATCAATTAGGCATACTGTAGTCATAGACCAATCCAGATGCGGCTTTCACCTATGTACCGACATCCTTCACCCGACCAGCCAATCGCTGTCCAAGACCACCATCTGAGTCATCCTGCTTGGTGCCCGTCTCTCTCTCTCTATATATATATATATACACACATAGTGAAAGTAAACTCAAGTTTGTAAATCTCATGTTCAATCAAAGTTGCTTAGAAGTTTCTCTTAACCAACATACCTCCCACCACCATAAGTTAGGAGATGTACAATGAATTGGCATCGTTGTCACGCCCGTCCTATACGTGCCATGGCATAGGACGATCAAGTCTCTCTTGGATCAAGGGTAAATATCCATTTGCGGGACAACTCACAAGAACAGTGTTGTATGACTATCCTACGATGGCAATGTAGTTCTGTTGGTTAAAGTAAAAGTATACTCGTTCCCCGCTTGGTGCTCGATACTCCTCCCAAGACTTAAACATGCTCAAATCATCATGACGACTCAAGTATTCTCAATTCATATTAACCTCATATAAACTCTTTTCACATAGAACATAAATCTCAAGACATAATATAATCTCAAGTAGTAAAATCCTCATATAATAGTGAGAGAATAAATAAAACTTCCTCATCAACAACTTCTTTTAAATCTAACTCAAGTAAATAAAGTAACATATAGGGTCTTTTGTTTTAGCATTGATATTTCAAGATAAATTCATCACTCATCACAAATAATATTCTCATAATAAAGTACTTAAAAGTACACAAAAATAAACTCATTTATATAAAATATCTTATTATAAAAGATTTAAAAAATATGAGCAAATTACAAGAATAAAATTACCGAAGCTCTACACAATAAAATACCTCCCTTCAGCTAATAAAATTCTCACAAAATATTAACTCAACAATTTTTTTTTCTATTTCTCTCATTGTTTGCTTTGTATTCATAGAGCAGAAATGGCCTGCTATTTATAGCAATCAAGATGTATAATGCATCATATTTTATTTATAACAATGAATAAAAAAAGAATTAATAATAGAGCAACTTATAGTATAAAAATGTTAAGTGGAGAAATTAGGTATAATGCATCATATTATTAATAAGTGGAGAAATTAGGTCAGATTAGGACATATCAATATAATATTAAAAATGTAAAAATATCCTAACAATTCCCCACTCATTTTTAAAAAATCCTCCTTACAGTAAGTATTCCAACTCAAGTAGGCAAAATTTTGGGATCGACAAGAAAGGGTAACAATTCCTAATATCCTATAGTTTCCTGTTTATAAGGTGTGGTGCACAACACACACATAAACAAGACTCTACTAGACAAGACTTTATAGACTCCCTAGGAATCTTGAACTGCATTAAATGTTTGTCTTTCCCACATTAATGTACAAGAAAGAAAAAAATATATATGAAAAAACGTGTCTAGTGGCACAATAGGTGTAATAAATAAGTACAAAGGCATTAAATGTTTCTCTTTCTCACATTAAGTTTATTCCTGGGATTTGTCAAATTAATAATACTGATTCAAAAAGTCGAATGAATGGGTTAATTTTGAAAAATATTTTCTTTTTCTTCATTTACACGTAGTAATCATTACAAAAACAATCTTGGACAAGGTATTATTGCACAGTAAATATTGACCAATTGAACACAAAAGTACTATGCACAATTCGAAAAAAGCCACCAAAGCCACAAAAGTACTAATCCTCTTTTTTTTTATCTATTGCTCATTTATTGCTCAAAAAGTTTTCATTGAAAAAATACTTTCCTTTTCAAATTTAAAAAATTAGGAGATATTGATTTAGCTTAGTTTTGATAGATTTTTTTCTATGGAGTGTGTCTCCATTTTGGTTCAACATGAGGGAGAATGGGATGCTACAGGTTAGTTCTACTTGTTGATTATATTTTTGAAGTATTAAAGAAAAACAAAATATTTTTTGTCATTGTGTTGGTATAATATGTTTTTTTCCATAATAAATGTATGCATTAAGTAGGAATGATATTTTTATGGTTAATGACTATTATTTTGGTTGTCATTTTTCATAGAAAAATTTGTATCATAAATGTCAAGATGGCAAGACTGAGAAAAGGTTTTATCTAAGAATATAAAAAAAGGAATAATAGTTAGGATAAGTTGGTTAAAACATTTATCAAATCAAAACTTATTGTGTTTCGAGGTTGATAATAATACGGTTTGAGTTGGAAAAAATTATGTTTGTAGTTATTTCGAGGTTGATAATAATACGGTTTGAGTTGGTATATTCTTATGTAATAAAGTTATTGTGTTTCATTTAGTAAAAGTCTTTGGATTACCGAACTATAGTGAAAAAGTTGGTACACTTATCTGTTTTATTTTTTGGTAATATATGTATGTACATAAATACAAAGGTCGCTACATCGATTACAAAATTGAAGGAATTATATTTGATAGAGCAACTGAATTTGAAGGTTTGGTTGATATCATCGTCAAACAAATAAGGGTGGATAGAACAGTCATTAATGTAGTCCTACAGTATAAGGTAACAAATGAATCACCACCAATGCGCATCCATAATGATATGGTGTCCAACTGTATTTGGACAAAAAAAAAAGAAACATCATGGATTTTTTTTCAAAGTATCCATTATATATAACATGTGTGGATAAATGTATGAAAATAGTGTTGTACGAAAGGGATACTGATTCGTCGACCCATTCCTATATATTTGCAAATGCAATGTGCCTTTCGAGCAAAGGTGAATCTAGGAATTCAATAACATAAGTGCACCATTACTTTATTTTTTTAAAAAGGATAAAATGATGTTGTTGGTTAGGATTGAACACCCAACCATCATGCTAACAAAGAGCCCATGAACCAGTGAACCAACTTGTCATTTTGAGAATGGGTTCTTTTAGCTAGCATTTAATATATTTTTTAAGAATTATGCAAGTAATATACTTAATTTAGTTGGATGACCATAGGTTCTCGTGATCCAAAAAATAGGGCTAAATTTGCCCCTGCTTCCGGATGTTGAAACAGTGGTAGAAGAGGACGACGAGACTGTTCATATCATAAATAACCCTCAAACTGATAATGTGGCGGTGAATCAAATCTACAAAAGTAAGAGCATTCTTGTAAAGGTGATGAGACACTATGCATTGTTAAAGGGATTCGAATACACAATGATACGGTCAAGTCTGACAAGGTATGTATTTTTTGGTAACGTAATAGTATTTGTATTGGTTTCCCTCTTTTTTAAAACAGAGCATAGTAATATGGTTAATTTTAGATAAAAAGTATGAGTTGTAGCATGGTTAATGGTAGCGCGTTTAGAAGAAGCAACAACTCGAGGCTTAAAAAAATGGAAATTTATACATTTTCTCTAAGTAGTAACAGTTAATATTTATTTATATAAAACATCAAATCTATCAAAAAATAAAATTTTACCTTGGACTTCACATTCTCGAATTTTGAAGGTGGATTTAAATGACACCTCTTTAAAATGAGAATTTCATCTTCCAAATCACTATCATGAGGTAAATCAACATTTTCTTTCCCTTTACTCTTCGAAGGGCCAGCGACCGAATCCCTCTTGTTGGAAGAATCAAAAACAACAACCTTCGTGGTAACTCCATCATTCGGCTCTTTCCAACCAGGAGGAGTTAATATATTAAAGTTACGCCTTGAACATTACACAGGTGTGCTATCCAAACAAATGGGGTCGACATTCAAACGGGGACTTCTTCGAACGAGAGTTTTTTCATCAGCCATAGCGAAAAACACTAATGGAACCGTCAATATAACGAACTAAAGAAATTCTATTGCAGATTAATCAACTGCATAAAACAAAAAACACCAGGAAAAAAAGGCAGACATGGACAAAGAGGAAAGAGAAACAATAGTGAGAGGAATATAACTGATTTTTCTTGCGTTGGGATTTCAAACTAAATTAAAATCAATTTTTTTTTACAAAATTTGAAATGTGCCGGCTTAGGAAAGGAAAAATAAATATGATGTAGTCTTGTCCAAGTCAGATATATCATCATTAATTTTCTTTGGAAGACCAAAAAGTGTACTTTGATACACTTCATCCGTTTGATGTGAAAACAAAAAAGCCTAAAAATCAATATAAGAAAATATAAATAATAAAGTATAAAATATGTCAAAATTATAAATATAATACCTATAACATAAATATTTTATCATGTTGGCGTGAACTATAATATTGTGTCCTATTTTGTATATCATAATAATTTTTCCTTTTCATATTAGAAATAAATTTCTCCAATGCCACAATTGAACCAAAGTAGATAATGGTTCTCGTTGGGTAAATGAACAAAAGAATGTAAGTGAATTATGCAATTAACATATTTTAGCAAGGATTTAACTTATATTCTTTTAACTTTTGTGCACAAAAAAATATATATAAGTCAATTGAATCTTTAATTTAGTGCTCATTTGTATTTACTTATTTTAGGCTCTTTTAAGTCAAAATAATATTTAGTAGTTTTCAAAAAACTTTATGGTGATGAGGCTCAACCAACAAAAATTGCATGAGGCTCCATTCTTTGCTTGACAAGTGGAACTCTGGGCCAAACATTAACTTTGTTCTCTTTCTCTCTTTTTTTTCGGAAAATTAATTTTTTACCCCTTTAAAGCAAATTATTTACATTCATATACTATTTTATATTTTGTACCCTAATATTATTAAAAATTTTCCTCCCTCGCGCTCTTACATCATGCTGATGTCATCACCTACTTGTATGATATACCAATACGATATACATATACCAATATAGTATCACAGATGATTAAGCTCAATCCTATATGATACCGATATGGTATAAATATACCGATAGAGTATATAATGAATATATTTTCTACTAATTTAGAGTTAATAATTTTTTTTGTTTCCTATGTATTTCTTAAAAAAATCTTATATATCAATTGGTTATCAATATACTACCAGAGCATCATAAAGGACTGAGCTCATACCCTCAAATGTACCAAAAGTGCAGAATAATAACTAAGTGTATATACCCAGTATCCGCTCCGAAGAAAAGGAGCACTTCAATCAACAGATGTAAATCCTAAGTTGGAGGATCTCTAACCTGGACGTCGGTACCTGTGGGCATAAAACGCAGCCCCCGAAGAAAGGAAAGTCAGTACGAAGTACGTACCGAATATGTAAAGCAGAAAATATCGAATGTAAATCAAGGTAGTAATTGAAAAAGAATTTTAGTAATTTAAAACACAACTGAGATATTAGAATACTTACTTCCCAAAATACAAATCGGGATAGTAATTCAAAACGGAAGTATAGAAGTCAACTGCATATACACACATCAAATACTTCTTCTTAGAATACCAAACTGATGCATAACGTACATCAACGACGGCGACCCCCAAACTCTCGTCATACCACAGCATCTTATCAGAATATTCAAACCTTTGTAATCTCTGTCACATGTCAAACCTAGGATAAGTGAGCTAGGCGTCTCTATGCTCACAAATGCTAATACAAAAATGACATAGTGCGAAAATTGGAACGCTCGGGTTATCGAGGCACGCCCACTAAAGATATGTCCTGGACTGTTCAGATCACGAGTCACGTCCGCTAAGGATATGTCTTGGGCTGCTCGGACAACGAGTCACGCCCACTACAGATATATTTTGGACTGCTCGAACCACGAGTTACGCCCACTATTGATATATTTTGGACTGCTCGGACCACGAGTCACGTCCACAAAGGGTATGTTCTGGACTGCTCGGATCACGAGTCACGCCCACAAAAGATATGTTTTGGACTACTCGGATCATGAGTCGCGCCCAGGCATAATACTATCATCGGAGCATATCATAAGGCATACAATCAAAATCACAAATCCAAACGATGAATACAATAATCAACGATGAATACAATAATCATACTCCAAACCAGAATACTAATTATTGCAAATTCTTTCAAAGCTTTCAAAACTGCTATTTTCTACGACACATTTCGGAACTATTTTTAAAGCATTTCGAGCTTTCTATCCAAAGTTACAAGATTAATATTTTTCAACTTACTGTACAATGACTCTTCTTATTTATAAAAGGATAATGTACGTCAGAAATGAATTCACAAGGTTTCCATGAACATAGTTAGCTTCTTGAAGGCATTTAATTTATATACATTGATAGTGTCATTATGATTGGACCTTGACAACAACTGATGTAATTTTTAGTAAATAACAAATTTAATATTAATACAAGTCTTAAACTAACATATGAGATCTTTGTGATAAATAACTGCATCTCTTGATACTTGATTGGAACACACAAGTGAGAACAAAGTAAATTGCAAACTAACATTACTGCTATTCCATCTTAGTTGAAGTTTTAGTATCTTAATAATTGTGATTCCATGAACAGCAAAATAACAGCTATATGATAATCTATTTCAAAATAACTAGTCACTGAACATGCGTTCTCCAATATCAATATGAGTATACAATTTTAAAAGAACTAAAGAGAAGCATCAAACACTAGGTTTGAGTTGTGAAAATCCATCTAAGCAATCAATAAGCACTCGTTCTTCTTCTCCTGAATTACCTTAATATGAACGAACTGAGAGTCATCCTGAAGGACATCAGATGAATGAACCGCCGGGAGCTCGTATGAGAGTTAGTTTGACTGCCCTAACTATGGCGGAATATTTCCATAAATTCACAGTGCTTTGTTTAGCAAATCCACTTTTATATTGGAAGGAATGTTCTGTATAACAGTTTTATTTTTTTTTAGCAGGGGAAACATGACTCCTCCTCTGTACCAACCATATGATAAATATATAAACACAAGTAATCAAATGTTACTCTTTCTCAACATTTGTTATGAACAATAAACAACTATCATTAGCTACATCAACTTTCAAGCAACAACTTCAATGAATTTATTTGACGCCCATGTCCTGGCCACATCAGAAACCTTATTTTTCTCAACCTGTAACAGTCTCAACTTTCAGTTCTTTATCAAGTAAAGTGTCATTAAAAGACAAGTCTAATTTCCTTAATCTTTTCAAATCCTGTCCTAATGTAGTCAATAAACCAGATTCTCTTTCCACTACATCACAATTTATCAAAGCTAAATCTTCAAGGTCATCAGTTATAGCATTTCTCAGAACCTTTAACCCTTCACCAGTAACAAGACAACAGCTTTGTAACCTTAAACTCCTCCTGCAACTTCTCTTTTCCTCCTAGATTGACTGAAGTTTCCAATCAACATTTTAAGTTCCAAAACTCATGGAAGTAATTGTAGCAGTAGAAGCTGGTCAAACTTCTTCTACGATTCAATCTATGTTAGGTGTTCAACTGTACCCCTCTGTAGAAGTTTGCCATCAACGCAAATTGCATAAAGTTATAAATTACTAACAAATAAGTTGTTCAAACCTTAGAATGGGACCACCCAATAAACACAGACTTGTTCACTCAATATCTAAGTAGCACTTCTTGAAGCCAAAAGCATCAGAACTCTAACTTAAATTCCAAAAGGTGCCTAGTCGCAGCAATCACATTTGTTATACCACTCATCCACTACTAATGATTGTCTATCATAGCAGATGCATTCAAAAGTCTCTAAAAGAAGACTTCATTATTATGTTTAGAACTTCTGGTACAAAGTAAGCCACGTAACTAGGAATGCTGACTCATGGCTTGATCTTCCTACACTAGTTACTGCTCCTTTTTATGTATCGTTATAGTATGGATAGATCAACTGTGAATTCAATACTAATTTTTTACACGCAATTGTATAAAGAAAAATAGTGTAATGTGAATTGGCCAAGAGATAGAGAATAAAATGAGTTGAACAGGTTATTCTCAAAGAGCTTTCAATGAAAAGCTTGATATTTCATGTTGCTAACTTTGTATATCATTACAAATCAGAACATACATGTAAAATAATAGAAAAAAAACATGACGATTCAATAACCACCGTCAGACGGATTGAAATAATTTGTATTCATGGGTAATAAATAACAAGCAGAAGATCAACATATTTACAAACTCATACCGTTCATAGATTGTAAGGACACCAAAACTAAGGATGTAGTTAATTATGCATAAGAATGGTAAAGAACGAACATAAAACACATTTAGGCTCTTTCAAAGGTTTAGAAAAATATATCCCTTCAAACACATCAAACTTTCTATACTTTTACAACTTTTGGACTTTAAGCGTACAAGAGTCCAAATAGGACTAATTTCTGTAAACATACCAAGAAGCAAACATAATACATGCATTAGCCTGATTTGCAAAGGAAAAGGAACCTTTTAAACTTATAACGCTAGCTTTTTGTAACTAAGTTATGCTATGAAAACCAAATGTTTTACATACCTTAAACTTTCTCCAAAATAATTCAAATGTAAACTAATTCCAACTTACGCTTCAAATCACCCAAAGTCTACAGACAACATATACCAATGTTAATTAAGTAACTAAAGACTTCTCGGAGTTAAATTTCAAATTTACCCTTACCCCAATACTCACAAGTCACTTTAACATGAATTCTTTCATGGTTTTCTTTCAATTTAACATACTCCAACATACGTACAATCTTTATTTCTCACAAAATAAGACTAGAAATCACCATAATCACTAAAACGAAGAACGATCAGAATTTTGTTTTGCCTCTTTCAGCTTCAAAACTCATTTCATAAATCACAGAAAACTGCACTGCACCACCATAATCAACCAAATTACAATTGAAACAAAAACTACTAAAATTTCATTTTTTGCTTCTTTACTTCCAAACCCAATTCGCAAAATCGCAGAAAACTGAACTACATCACCATAATCAACCAAAATCTGATTGAAGCAAAACGACTTTGTTGGGATGGAAGAAAGTGATTTATGGTTATGCTGATGTCAGCATGATGTCACCATGTGAAATAAAAAGGGATAAGTGGATAGAAAGATAAATAGTTTGGATAATAGGTTCATAAAGGATAAATAGTTTATATTGAATCTATTGAGAGTAAATAATTTTAAATTAGATCTATTTTATGTACTTTTTTTTTTTTAACACTATGTTCCCCCTCACACTTCTCTCACTCTTTCACTTTAACATTTCTCTCTACTACCATACTCAAACTAAGACTAGAAAGAAATTGTTGGTACCAAATTACTCTCTATATCTCATTTGATGTGACATTATTTTTATTTTAGAAAAATATTATTTTTCTATAATTAAAAATAATTCAATTTTAATTTTTTTTTACACTTAATAAAATAATTCTCAAATACATAAATATCTAAGGAGTGTTTTAAACTATAAATTTTAAAAATTTTAATTTTTTTAAATATCATATCAAATTAAAATGTGCCACATAAAATAGATTGAAAAAGTATTTAATTTTTATATCAATATATATTTTTTAAAAAGAAAATTGAGCAATAAAATTTCTTAATTTCACCCAATGGATATTACTAGGCACGCTTCCATATATTTCAAATGTATTTTAAAAGTTTATTATCAATTTAATGTTGTATCTAATGTATTTGAATAAAAAATCACAAGTGAAAAATGAGTTGGGTAAAAATACTATAACTTATCTTTCAAATTTTAAATACACTTTCCAGTTGAGTAAATTTTCATTTTATTTTCATTTTTCAATACCAATTTTTAAATAAAAAAATTATTTTGAAATAAATATATGTCATGGCCAAACGAATCCTTACATATTACGTTGCTTTCTAATTCTCATCCATTTCTATAAAAAGAAAAGAAATAAAGGATAAAAAAATTCCTTCAAATTATTTCACTAACTTCACTTCAAATTCATCCGAAAAAATGAAATTTGAATTTTTAACATGTCTAATTAATTTTTCTCAATTAAATGATATAAATATAAAAATAGATATATTAATTAGATGCATGCGAGCCCAATGTTCTTTATGGATTTTTTAAAAAAGAAAATTACAGTAAGAAATAACAAGCATAAATTAAAAAAACAAATGGAAATGTTGTAAGGAGGAAAAAAAAAGCAAAAGAAAAGGTTAAAAATAAAGAGAGAGGACACAAAGTCACTCATATTATATTAGATTTTCAAAAAGACACTTAATTTTGCGGGTGACCTATTATCTTCATCTTTTTGCATAGTAAAAGCGTGTGGATAATCTTAGGGAAAGTTGACTAACCAATTAAATAAAGTTACATTTTTTTTCTTTCACTATTAATTCATCATCTTCTCGGTTATCATTGAAGATGACCTTTGAAGCTCAAAAAATGGGGTCTGATTTTGCGAATGAAATCAGACCAAAAATGTGAAAATTTGTTTACCCAACTAATTATTATATATAAAAATGAAAAATTCAACAAAAACACACAAATGCTATACGTTTTACCAAGTTCAACGATTCAGTAATTTCCAGGTATTTTGCATGAATCCAAAAGTTGTTGATTTTGAATTTAGAGGCTCAGATCTGCAAAG
>DF361182.1:0-23042 GCA_000787875.1 Solanum virginianum | reverse complement strand
ATCTGCAAAGAGATCGGAGCAAAGAGAGAGGCGACCACGCCATGGCTGCAAAACACTGCTGATTTTGCCAAGCCAAGATACGGGTCGGATAGTCTCTATGCCCGATCCGGTTAGCCCAGAATCATCATCATCATCATCGTTATCATCACTGCCTCAATTGCCATAAAACTGGAAAAAAATCAACCAACATATATACATACATACACACACACAGATTAACTAATTCACAGAAAATGTTGGAAATGGAAATTGGGGAATATATATATTCATGTTTTCCATGTTCAATAATCCAATAATTCCCTGGAAATTAACATGAATCTAAGGGTTGTTGCTTCTTCTTCTTTCTTTTTAGTTGGAAAAATCATTGGCTAAACAAGAGAGGGGCAACCACCCTTGAAAAGAAAGTCCCAAAACTCTCTGTTTTGCCTCATTTGTTTTTTTCTGGGGCTAACCTTTCTTTGCTTGGGAAAATAATTTTCCACCTACTAACTTTTCTTTACCCAACTAATTACGTGTATAGATGAGCAAATTTATGGAAGAGGAGAGTGAAAAACGTGTACCAAGAAAATGAAGGTGAAACGAAGTGAAAGAAGACAAATGAGAAATGTTAGAATTGTCAAAAGTTCTTTTAGAAAAAAGGAATGGATCTGCTCCATCTTTTGATTATTATAATAAATATAATAATAAAATAATAGCAATGGTACTGCACGCATTTTAAAATGTACTCTAGGGGTGATGAGAAAATGCCTTATTTATAAAGAAATAAAATAAATTTATTGGATAATAGATCATCCGCAAAATTAAGATATTTTTTTAAAAATTTGGAACAACTGAGCTAAATTTATGAGAAAAGTAAGAGATGATGGACATGAAATGGAGAAAATGTGGGTCCTACAGTATACATTTGGCAGCCAAAGAAGTTGTCACACACCTAAGTATATCTTAACAAAATAAAATTTTTGGTAGTTTTCAACCATTTGAATAAAGTTAAAAAATGTTTATTAACACTTATTTTTAAGATAAAATAATAAAAATAAATTAAAAATTATAAATTAAAATTTTTAATTTATAACTTTTGTCTTGTAAATTTAAAATTAAAAATCAATCCAAACAGGACTCTTAAAAACTTGGCTTTTATCATTAATAAGGGAGAAAAAATTCCAAGTGATTACCATAGGTTATATAATAATTTTACTGTATGATGCAGCCTCTAAGTGGTTGTAACAATTTGACATAAGCAAAGCAACAAGTGATGACAATAGAGCGAGTTGAGCTCAATTAGTAATTTTTTTTAAATCAACTCGTCTCGCCCACTTCGTATGATGATATTTTTTATTTTCAATTCACTCCGTACTGCTTAAAGTTTTAAGTTTTTTTATTTTTTAATTAAATTTAATACGAAAAATTAAAATTCATAATTTATTGTAATTTTTCACTATTTAACTATATTTTGTTGACATTTCAACAATTGTTTCTTAAACTTCAATGAAAAGTTTCTAATTGATATTTTAGCAACTAATAATTTACTGGACATGTCTAATTTAAATTTTAAAAAAATAAAATTAAAGTCAATGTTTAATATAAAAAGTTTATATCTTTGATTTTTACTAATTACAAATATTTAATCTTTTTCAAATTTTGATTTGATTTTTTTAAATCTGCAACCCGTCCCGTACTACATTAATTTCAAAAATAGCTACTTCAATCTGTCTTGCCCTATATAACTTTAAACTCACCCCACTTTGCATGGCTCTAAATCCACCCCACACTCACCCGGTTGCTATCCCTAAAAGCAACTAGCAGATAGTGATGTCCTTTAAACACCCAACCAAGAAAAGTCAAGTAACTAAGAATCTGATTGGATGTAAACTTTTTTAATCTTTTTAACTAACAGAAGTCAACTCAGAGTGTATATTCTGGCAACCTCTGTCCGGAAATCTTTTAGTCAAACTAAGATAAGAGAAAACAAAATCTATTTTTATATTGGTTTCAAATCATATGACATCACCAGGGAAGAATCTCGTGGAGAGACTTAGTACAACTAGACAAAACGAGATCGCAACATGATAAGAAGAACCTTCTTCAACCAGAAGATAATGGAATGGCTATGCTTTGCATTGAAAGAAGTCTCTAATGATGTTCACGCTCCAATAAAAAAGCGATCGCTGTCAGGAATTAACCTAATCGAAGGTTAGGGTCGAATCCACAGGGAATACATTTTGACTACAAGAACTTGCTATCAATCATTTCGAGTATCTATAACTAAAATCTCTAAATGAAGGGGAGGGGGGAGAGGTTGGTATTGTGATTCAAAAACAAAACAAAAATAAACACTATACCATGACGCAAGAAAACACTCAATTTTAGAAAAAACTTGGGAATTGTGTTCCCTATGGTTCATTAACTCAATTACCCTAGAGAACATAACTACAATTAGAGATTCTCATGTAGGATGGTAACTTAGGTTCTTCCAGCCCTCTTGTGAAGGTGAAGGTCGTACATGCAAAACTCCAATCATAGAAATACGATAAACCTAGGTCATCTTAAGTCAACTACCCATGGTTCCCACAATCCCAAGTTGTGGGCGCTTAGCTACTCATGGCTAAGGCAAAATCAATAAAAATGCAAAAACAAGACATAGTTGAGAGTTTTACCCAAAGCAATGAAGTTGAAAGCACCACAAATTGCAAACCACAAGCTTGATATATTGAGAATGAATACAATATGAGATTTGCACTCCCCAAAAGTGGGTTTTCCAAGAGGAAATAAAAATATAAGCTAAAACCCTAAAATATTCTTGAGAGAATATTTACAATCTGGTCTCTCCTCTCTAGAATCTAGCCTTTTCAAATTAAACCCATACTGAAAGTATTTATAGTGTTACAAATTTACCCTAAAAAATACACAGAAAAGATAACTGGCATTTGGTTCATCTCGCAGGTACGACTCAGGGTGACCTACGAGTCGTAATCGGAGTCTCGTATCAAGTTCTTGGCATTTTGGACTTAATTGGTACGACCCACTGGTACGAGTCATTGCTTGGGCTACGACTCGTATGCTTCTCTTGTAGTCTAGGTCTTCAGTTTTTGATCCAAAGTTTTGGATCTTTGTTTCCTGCTACGAGTTCACCTATACGGGTCGTAGTGAGACCTATGACTCGTAGAGTGGCCTCGTAGGGCTGACCTCCACTTAATAGATTTCTGATTTTTGCTCTCTGTTTCTAGCTACGAGATCACCATATAACTCGTAGCTTGGGCTACGACTCGTAGGTAAACTCGTATGTCTTGTGCTTCAGCAAAATCTATATTTTTTCTTCAAAATCATGCCAACCTACTTTTTCTGCAATAGCAACACAAAAACACATAAAAATCATAAAAAGTCGCATTAAGAACTCACAAAATTTCTTTTTTTAGGTATCAAATGTGTTGTATTTTGACAGCACATCAACACCCGCAACTTAGAATTGTTACTTATCCTCAAGCGACGACTCAATCTACGCAGGCAATGGAAAACACATAGCAACTACCCTAATGACATATGTATCAATTACTCCAATTTAGGTACCCAACTTTCATTTTCATAACAAGATTGTAAGGCTATTAAGCAGAACAAAACACAAATATGCATCTGGCAACCGAACTATGATAAGCTAAGGAGTATCAACCATCCATAATCATTGGTATAGTCATATGCTAATCAAGTAGTGCAAATGCCCTCACAGAAAAAAAGTCTCTCTTACTCACTCAAAAAATATTTTGGATTCAGGACTATGCAAGCATTCTCACTCTCACAATTGAAATTCATACAAAATGACTAACACCATAGGCTTGCCCCTATACTCAATTTTTGGTTTAGTGATAAAGTGGATTTGGATCATGTTAGGACTGAACGGCTTATGACATAGGCTCGTGGGGCTTTGGTATGGCAATTTAGGCAAGTAGTGACTAAAAGTTATCCTTGAAACCATGCTTATTAACACTTTTACCTTTATAACCCAAACATTTTCACTACATCCATCCTTATTCTCCTATTTTAGGCTTTACCCGAGTGCCCTCTTTTTCTTTTTCAGCTGTGCCTTATTTCTGAACTCATTTTTTGCTAATTTCTTCAATTCAAGGCACTTTTATTTTTCTTTTTCTTCACCCAGCTCATGATTATTCATTTCTTTCTTTCTTTCCCAAGCAATTGCCTTATTTTTATTACTTTACTATAATAAAGGCCACCCTCAACTTAGGCTTTTAGCCTGAGGTGAAGTACACAATCTCTATTCCCAAACCAGGGCCACAATTTGTAGGCACCCTCAACTTAGGCTTTTAGCCTGAGGTGAAGTACACAATCTCTATTCCCAAACCAGGGCCACAATTTGTAGGCACCCTCAACTTAGGCTTTTAGACTCAATCAAGGTTCACATGTTCAAGGATAGCCCAGGGCCAATATCAAGGTATTTTATCAAACAAGGTTAAGCTAGTAAGGTGTCAAGAAAGAATGAGTCCATGAGAAGCTCAAAACTTTGGAACAAAGGATTCACTAACACATTTGGTAGGTCATTTAGGCAAAAGTGGCCTCACTAAAAGAACAAACGCCTAAAATCCCTTATAAATCAACCACATTACCAAACCAATCTTAGAGTAACAAGGCAAGTTCTGAGTCCATACAAGATGCATGAATGAAGCAAAATAAGCTCGTAATACATGTGGAAATTGCATCCACAATCAAGTATAGACTCACTGGTCATGCTTTCAGTCTCAGCTTACCCTCACAATATCAGAACAAACACACATATGGCATTGCACATACAATCAAGTATAGACTCACAGGTCATGCTTCAAGCCTCAACTCAACTTTACATTATCAGAACAAATATCACCAGATAATCAAAATGTATGATTGCATCAATAACCAACAATCTCAAATATTTTGAGGGTACCTAATTTTTCAAATCATTCAAAAAATATTTAAAGACTATGTATACGCCAAAAGATAATACTATTATGTATTTACACATTATCTACACTACCTAAACATGTCGGTTCAACAAAATAATTAAAGCATCCACAAAGAAAAAGAAACACGACAAGAAAACTTTGGGATCAAAAATAGGGGAATTTATGGACTCGAGGCTACTCAGACTTCACCTTAATCCATAACTTTTCACACCCCACCAAAATAGAATACTTTATCATCAAAGTAACGACAAGAATTAAAACCAAGTAACGAAACATATATATATATATATATATATATATATATATATATATCAAAAACCAAAGTTTAAAACTAAACATCCAAAACATAAGTAAAGACAACATTCAACATAAAATATTTAAACAAATCCAAAAATCAACATAATAAAAATATTGTCTAACAGAAAGAACAAAGTATCCATATATAAAAGATAAGGGTTGGGGTCAAAGGTCAAACATCATGGTGCTCAAGCACCGGTACCTACCTGGTCAGGAGGGTCCTAGGGTAATGACATCCTCCTCAGTAGTCAAGGGATGGAGTCAAAAAGATCAAACATCATGATGCATCAAGCACCGATATCTGTTTGGTCAGTAGGGTCCTGGGTTATGACCTCCTCCTCAGCAATTTGGGTCGCAGCTGTACATGAGCTACCCCTCTCCTAGTGAAGTCTGTTGCTCCCTATCTCTTTGTATAGTCAAAAACAGGATCGACTCCTGAACTACCTCCACTAGTATTGGCTCCTCCTCCGAGGTTGTTGGATCATCAGGTCTAGGCCTCTTCTGGCTCAACTATGGGTCATCTGTCTCAAGGGGCCTCTTCCCTTGAACATGCGGGCGGTCGGCTAACCAATCAAAAACCTCATCACCCACAGGTGCTACCTTTGGGACTGCAACAAGGGCTACTAACATATGCAATAAGACGACTTTAAATTTGGCCAACTCCTGTGTCATTGTGCTCGTATCAGTAGGCCGAGCACCCTAAGCCTCCGCTGGACTCTCTCCTCAAAAGTATCGACTTGGGCATCCACTACTCTAACTTTATCATCAACTAACTCGCAGGCGAATGCCTTTATCCTCTCTTCTGAGTCTCGTACGGTCTGACTGACCCAAGGTATGACTTGTGCTGCTAAAGCCTGTAGCCTAAACTCTGTCGTAGCCACCCTGCGCATTAGTTCCTGCTAAGCATAGCAAAAATAAGAGAATCAACCTGTAATATGGATGTTGCTGGTGCTGGAGTACTGAAGGATGGCGTAGACTCAATCTCAACAACTGGCGTAGGCTCTGTAGTGGCTGGAGTAGTGCTGGAAGGGGCTGGAATCGAACCCTGAGTCTAAGGCTCAACTGTGAATGGATCTGGGATAATCGAAGGAGCTGCACGAGGTAGGGCCACCGAGTTCTCATCAATCTTTACCAAGCTGGGATCCATAGTGTGTGTGGCCTCGATATGCTAGTCCCGGTGGGGGTCTATAGGAACACCTACTACACTGCAAAATCTATAGATCAAAACAGGAAATGGCAGTGAGGTGTTTGTCCGGACGATAGACTCGTGGATCTACTCGGAGATAATCCGAGCCTAATCTATCTCATAACCAGCTAGAATGCTGGCCAATGATACAACTGGCTCTAATGTGATCACATTATCCGTGAAAGTAGGGCGGATAGCCAACGGATAATGGACCACCAAAACTTGGCCCAGAAAGAGAGGTGGGCTTTCACTATCGGATCTACGTGGTTTGTAACCTACATCAGCTCGAACCCCTCCTCACATATTTGGCTGGCTATGCACTGTAGCAGCTCGTCTTTGGCCCCAACATCTTTCTCACACACCACTTTTCTCATTTTGTTATTACGACCATCATACTCTGCGGTGGACTGAGGCACTCTGTAGGTGGAGCCAAATTGAATCTGTGGATGGTCTCCTTAAAAATAGGAACTCTTCGACCCCGGACTGACACCACTCGTAACCTAGGCTGCTCGATCGGCTTCTTGTTCTTTGGCAACCCTCGACGAAGTGTAGCAAGATAAGCGACCTAAAACTCACAGACCATGTAAGAGGTATACTTTCCCAGCTACTGTGTAGTCCATCATAGTCCGTGTCTGTCTATCTCCACATCTAACCCTGGCACCCTATCCAGCCTAGAGTCGTTCAGCCTAGACTCCTCATGGAATTATCAAACTGGTTTGCCCTGACCCTTTGGCTCTAGCCTTTGATCATATATCTCCTTCATTCCTGCAACGCACCATCTGCAGTCGGCTGGGGGCTGTGATTGGACTTCTTCTTGCTGGGTCTGGGAGGTGATCTCAGACTTTGACTCTGATCCCGAGTGTGAGGGGGTCATCCGTGGTAAGCTGCTCCCAGACCCGTCTCCATCACCCTCCTCTTCCTCCTCTTCAGACTGGGAGGAACTGCTGACTTCCATGGGTGCCTAAGTTGTACATGCCTGGGTTTGAGGTACATTAGCCTTGGGGTCTATTATGGCCCTGTGAACTTCTAGAGACCCCTTAGATCTCTCAGCCAACCTCCGTTGGAATGTTTGGATTGCTCGTTTGTCCTTTCGAGGTGTGATACCTACAAGCCAACCACACGACAACATGTGAACTTCAAGATGTTTGACCACACAATGATCACATAACAAAGAACAAAACAAAAACACTTAAACAATGAAATCAAAAGAAGAATTTGCTGATACAGTTGTAGGTCTGCAGTTACAAGATGCAGGTACGACTCGTAGGGTATCCTATGAGTCATACACTAGCCTTGTAGTGCTAAGGTGCCTGAAAGAAATATCATTTTGTTCATAGATACGAGCCACAGGTACAACTCATAGCATGACCTACGAGTCATAGTCTGGGCTCGTAGTAGGGAACAAAGTACAAATTATAATTAGGCAACTACTATGAGTCCCTTACTATGAGTCGTAGAAGACACTAAGAGTCGTAGATGGGTCTCGTATGGTAAGGGTTAAGGGATCACAGGTGACTGTTGTCTCCTACAATGGGCCACTATGACTGGTAGGGTAATCCTACGAGTCGTAGCGGGTCCTTGTAGCAGAAAACAGATGGCATCTGTGATGCCTACAACCTTGCCACAAGAACTATTAATGGATCAAAGCAATAATTAAACAGCATCGAAGCAAACTTTATAGCACCAACGCAGATACACACAGAATCTCAACATCGAGGCATGTCAACCCCAAACAACAATGACCCTCACCAATCAAAGTTAATCCCACATTTAATTAAGCAAAACCAAAAGAAATTTCATCTCCAAACTCACATTTGGCATCAATAAAATATTCCATAGAGATGCAAGGAGAATTCATACATTTTCAAGTAAGGCTAACAAGATGTGGCATATTAAAAACACACCCCCATTTTCCAACATCCTATTCCGACAATAATTTTCATAAGAATCAAAAAACAATTAAGCACCATATTCATGTGACCATCATTTTCACAGTTACAACCACCCACACAAGATTTCCGAACAAGGCACAACTCAAACCAACATTTTCAATGCACTCAAACCCAACATTTCTTCTCTAAACATAAACATCATCACATGGGTATGACTATTCATGATTAAAATAAGCACATAATCATCTCAAGAGTAAAACTCATCAAAATAGTGCGCTAAAATTAATCATGAAGCTCACCCAATGAGCAAAAAGTAAAACCGATGCAAAGTAGAGAGCAAAAGATGCCGAAAACCCTAGAAAATAGTATCCTCGCGAGAGTACTCATTGAAAAATGACGTGGAAAGCCAAAATTTGGTCGAAATAGTGAAATGGGGAAAATAATTTGGGGATTTTAGATCATTTAGGGTTTGTGGAAATAATTTTGGGGGTCAAAATATCTGACCCCTTTTATACTAAATCGGGTCAAACTTTTAAATATCTGTAGATCGGGGCTACAAGACCTCGACTATGAGTCATAGTGTATCCTACCACTCGTAGGTCCTAGTCTCATATCAAGCCTCAACACTTAGAATAAATTTAAAATGCATACCTGGGTACTACTAACCCCACTTACGACTCGTAGGAGACCATACGAATCGTAAGGTTGGCTCGTAGTGTGTGTGCCAACTTTTAATACTCATTGTTCCCCCTCTATGAGGCATGACTATGAGATGTAGTGGTGACTACGACTCCTAGGCCTGCTTGTGGAGGCTTCTCCAAATGCTATTTTCTCACATCTTCAGTTCTTTAATTTCCACCTACAGACCAATCTCAAAACACAACAATCTTCAAACTATTATAACAGCATCAATGTCTTTCAACTGAAAACAAACAAATACTTTACTACCTAAGAATTTCAATAACTTACCATATTTAAAACAAACCAATAATTATCAAAGATGCTTGGATTGCCTCCCAAGAAGCGTCTTATTTAACGTTGTGCCTCAACTTAGTCATCATCCATTATCAACAATCATCAAGGGACCAAACCTCACTCTTCAATTCATTCGGATGTTTCATTGATTGGCGGATGTCGAACACAACCTCTGCATCATTGACCCTAAATCAAAGTTGACCCGAATCCATATTCACCAAAGCTCTTCCAGTGGCTAGAAATGGTCTTCCCAAAATAATGGGCACCTCGAAATTAATCTCACAATTAAGGATCACAAAGTCAGCAGGAAAGATAAATTTATCAACTTTAGCAAGCACATCTCCGAGTGTGAGGGGGTCATCCGTGGTAAGCTGCTCCCAGACCCGTCTCCATCACCCTCCTCTTCCTCCTCTTCAGACTGGGAGGAACTGCTGACTTCCATGGGTGCCTAAGTTGTACATGCCTGGGTTTGAGAGCTCCTAAGTCACATAATGCTCTTGCGAATTCCATATCACCAATAGTGCAAGGGATAGTGAATGCACCGGGGTGCTCTCGTTTTTTAACAAGGCATTTGGTCATGATTGCACTACATTATTGGAGCTCTTGCGAGAGCTCTTGGCTCAAAATGTGTTTCTTTGTTACCAAATCCTTTATATACTTGGCATACCCAGGCATCTTCTCCAAAGCTTCTAGAAGGGGAATGTTGATGGATAGTTGCTTCAACATCGAGAGGAAGTGTTTGAATTTGCCTATCTTTTCCTTTTTCTTAAGCCTCTGAGGGAAAGGAGGAGGAGGCTTTGGAATTGGCTTTAATTTTTCGTGCTCCCTTACCTCTTCTCTTTGCATCCCAACAATTTTCGGACCTTCTCCCTCAACCACAACTTCACCACTAATACCTTTCTTATCAACTTCATCCACAATCACCGGCATATGGGGATTAATAGTGCTTTGCCACTTTGAGTCATGACTGTTATGCAATGCCCTTCATTTTTAGGATTTTGAACTGTGTTACTTAGTAAGATGCCTTTTTGGCATTGGTTCAATTGCAAAGAAACTTACCCAAATTGTTGTTCTAGTTGCTTAATCGTCACCGAGTAAGACTTTATTTTTTTTTATTAATACTAGAAATATTCATTTTCATTCCCTTCAAAGTCTCATCTATGTGGTTGGCTCTCTTTAACAACTTGTCAAACATCTCTTCAAGCCTCAAAGTGCTTGGCACGGCATCACGGTTGTGGGGCGACACATAAGGACCATTCCTATAACCATCTTTTCTACCCTATTTGGCATCCAACACTCTCTCTCTCTTTTATAGTAACCACCTCGATTATCTCTATAAGCACCATCATGGTTGTAGTTCCAACCTTGATTCCTGGAACCTTGCCTCCAATAGTCTGAAGTAGACCCTTGAGGATTATTCTGGAAATCTGCTGCTTGATTACTCAGAAAATAAGTAACTTCATCAAAGAATGGATCTTTAGTAATTTTGAAAACCCACCGCTTGATTACTCACAAAACAAACATCTTCATCAAAGAATGGATCTTCAAAGATAGGACCCTTGGAAGGTTGGTGAGTGAGCGCTTTGACACTTGCTTGCTTTTGCTTCAAGATCAAGTCCATACTTGTGCAAAGTTGAGCAAGTTGTTCCATGATCTTTTCATTGACCTTTGGTTGCTTATTGTTGGTATTGACTACACAAGAAGTTCTCATTGCACCTCACTCTCGTTGACCCAATCCTCTATTGGTTTTAACCACTTGCTCTATCCTTGTGGCTATCAATGCAAACAACTGGCCAAGAAACATGCCTCCCATGATTGTGTCGGCACACACTTGACTATTCTCGGCAATTGCCCGATAGAAAATCTCAACCAAGGCATTATCTACAATCTTGTGAGCGGGGACCATCCTCAAACATTTGATAAATCTCTCTCATGTGGTACTAATAGAATCACCCGACAATTTTCCAAAGTTGTTAATTTGATCTTTGAGCTTTAGCTTCTTTGAGTTTGGGAAATTTCTTTCAAGAAACAATCTGTGAAGCTTTGTCCAACTTGTTATTGTACCCGGTGGAAGCTCAAACAACCACACAGTTTCATTCCCAATCAGTGACAATGGAAACATCTGCAAACTAATAGCATCAAGAGAAAGATTTTATGTCCCCATGACACTCTTGCAAACAAAAACCACATTATGGAGATGACGATGAGGATCCTCTAAAGGCAGCCCTATGAATAACCCGTGATTTTAGAGCATTTGAAGTAACCCACTTGATATCGAGAACTTAGCATCTGCTGATAGTAGAGGCAACACTATAGCACCAGTAACATCTATGGTCATAGGGTTCAAGCGATATTGGTTCAGACCATAAGCGTTTTTGTTGAAGTTCTTAAGTTGTGGCTTGTTATCCCTCGATGTTGGATTCTCCTCTCTTTCTATATCATCATTCATATTCATTTCTTCTTCAACCACGATATCCTTATTCATTTGAGCTATTCTTCTAAAGAGTCGATGGATCTCCAAATTGATCAGAGCTAAGGGATTTCCTTGGCTCCTTATGTTGGGCATACAACCTAGTACACCCTACAATTAAAATCAAACAACGAAAACAAAAATAAAAGCAAAATACAAGAGAGTCTAGAAATTAATACTTGAACTAACTAATAGTGAAATTGAGTCAAAACCTAGATGTATTCCCTAGCAATGGCGCCATAATTTTTGCTGATGTTCACGTTCTAATAAGAAATCGATCGTTGTCAACAATTAACCTAACCGAAGGTTAGGGTCGAATTCACAGGGAATAGAGGGTTTGACTACAATAACTCACTATTAATCATTTCGAGTATCTAAAACTAAAATCTCTAAATTGGGGGGGGAGGGGTTGTGATTCAAAAACAAAATAAAAATAAACACTATACTACGATGCTAGAAAATACTCAATTTTAGGGACAACTTGGGAATTGTGTTCCCCATGGTTCATTAAATCAATTAGCCTATACAACATAACTACAATTAGAGCTTCGCATGCAGGATGGTAACTTAGGTTCTTCCAATCCTCTTGTGAAGGTGAAGGTCGAATTTCACCATGGTGCTTGGTCGACTACCATGGTGTGGCAACTAACTGTTACCTATTGTCCCAATCAACCTCCCTTTGGTCAGGTTTAGTTGATTAGACGAGAACACATCAATCGAATCTTGTCATCTACTTCCCTTTTCCTATTCATCAGTACTTTGGTCGAGATCGTGATAGTAGACGGAATTTGGTGTTGGCCATCACCAAACAACAATCATAATGAAGAAAAGTAGATAATACATGCAAAACTCCAATCATAGAAATGCGATAAACCTAGGTCATCTTAAGTCAACTACACATGGTTCCCACACCCCCAATTTGTGGGTGCTTAGCTACTCATGGCTAAGGCAAAATCAACAAAAATACAAAAACAAGATATAGTTGAGAGTTTTTTCCCAAGCAATGAAGTTGAAAGCACCACAAGTTGCAAACCACAAGCTTGATATATTGAAAATGAATACAATCTAAGATTTGCACTCCCCAAAAGTGGATTTCCAAGAGGAAATGAAAATCTAAGCTAAACTTCTAAAATATTCTTGAGAGAATATCTACAATCTGGTCTCTCCTCTCTGGAATCTGGCCTTTTCAAAGTAAACCCTAACTTAAAGTATTTATAGTGTTTACAAATTTACCTTAAAAATTACACAGAAAAGACAGTTGGCATCTGGTTCGTCTCGCAGGTACGAATCGTAGGGTGACCTACGAGTCGTAATCAGGTCTTGTATCAGGTTCTTGGCATTTTGGACTCAACTAGTATGACCCACTGGTACGAGTCGTTGCTAGGGCTACGACTCGTATGCTCTTCTCATAGTCTAGGTCTTCAGTTTTTGCTCTTTATTTTTTGCTACGAGATCACCATACGACTCGTAGCTAGGGCTACGACTTGTAGGTAAGCTTGTATGTCTTGTGCTTCAGCAAAATCTATAATTTTTCTTCAAAATCATGCCAACCTACCTTTTCTACAATAACAACACAAAAACACATAAAAACCATTAAAAGTCGTATTAAGAACTCACAAAATTTCTTGTTTTAGGTATCAAATGTGTTGTATTTTGACAGCACATCAACCTCTAAAGTGAAAGGAAATTTTGTAAGAAGATGGAAGCATCACGACCATTCCTCTGAGCTTGTCTGGTTGAGAAATTTTAACAAATATGGACGATATATAAGTATTCTGAGCATGCAAAATAAAAGAAGATCTCTCATTATTATTACAGAGCTTACATTTAATGCAGGGTGGTTAGACATTGCTAACAAAATTGCAAAGTTCATTAATGGCTCAGCGTTTAAGCCTTTTACAATTCTCACAAGAAAGACAGAGGAAGGACTACTCTACTCAGAAACTATCAGAAGAAACAAATGGACTACAAGAGAGATTTTAAAAGCCACAGTACGGAAAAGAGATGGAATCATCTACATCTCTGAAGGGGTCAGCTCTCCACAAAACGAGCCTCTATCTAGAAACGTAGTTGGCAGCCTCCCTAAAGTAATAGCAGATACCCTACCCTCTCAGATATTAAGGTTTGGGTTAGCAGCACATGGAAGTAGGCCCACGGAGTGAATATTTACAAGATAGGATAGAATTGATTTCTCTTTGAGGTCCCACAAAGACAGCGGCTGAATACATCCTAAGAGGCAACTGGAGTTGGAAACGTCATAGACTCTGACTAAATTGTTGGACATCAACAGTGGGATCGATCCCTTGCAATGCAAAAATCGAACAAGTCTAGATCAAACTGGTCGGACTTCCTTTGCATCTATGGTCGCAAAACATGATCAAAGAAGTCGGAGATTACTATGGAGGATGGATAAGAATTGAGGAAGAGACCCAACTGAGGAATCACCTCAAGTGGCCAAGAATCTTAATGAGAGGAAACGAAGGCACAATCCCGAAGATTGTAAACATTGCACATGAAAGAATCAACTTTTCCATTTAAATTTTATGTGAGTTATTAACTAGATACTCCCCTGGCGAAGAAAGCAAAGAATGATCTTCTGACCATCGGTTAATAGTGGGTTCTAGCTCTATAGGGGGTGGGTCTCAAGAAGATAGCCCACTGACAAGGCACGTGGGTGGGTCTCAAGCAAACCCTAATATCAAACATGTGACTTGCCACGTGTAAATGCCTCCCCAATTCAAAAGCCAGCAATTTTTAATCCTTTGGGCCCAAACTTTCTAGCCCAACAACTCATGGAGGAAAACACACATTCAACCCAATTTTCAAAGCCCAGACCTGATCCACTTTTAGATGAAATAACTGTTATATCTCAATTTATTGCCTCTCTGAACACTATAAAATAGGCAGTAACTTACTCCCTGCTCTATCTATACCGAAGGGAACCACATCTCAAGTAAACAATCAATGAAGAAGGCTGTGAATTCAACTTCGATAGGAGAGAAACAATCAAAAGAGTTTCTCCTCCTGAACCACAATCTTCGAACAACATGCAACTGCCAGTTCTTGGAAAAGAACCTATTGAAAAAGTTTTCCTCATCAGCTACCAATCTAAAGAGCATGAGCAGGACTCAGATTTGAACATCCAAATCTGGATACACCAAAATGTCATCAAGACCGGCAAGCAATTTGGAATTGATTTTCAAGGCTTTGAGGAGGAGGCTCAGCAACTGCTCATGAAAATTGACCAAAAGAAGAAAGCTAGCAAAGGGAAGGCCAACATGATACTAGATCTCACACTAAAGATAAAAGGTGTTAAGGAGCTGAAAAGGCTAGAGTTTGGCCATAACTTCAAAAGTTATGGTACCAGGAGCGGGTGGGGGTTTCACATCAATATCAATTAATGAAAGTCAACTTAATCTCATGGAATGTCAGAGGATTGAAAGATGAAAGCAAGAGGAGAATAATCAAGAGTTGCATCAACACTTGGAATGCAGACATTTATTGCTCCCAGGAAACCAAAGTTGAAGGAGACATTAGTGATTTTGTTAAAGATCTTTGGGTCAATTGATGGGTCGATCACACCCAACTGGAAGCCAGTGATACCAGGGGAGGAATTCTTCTAACGTGGGATAAAAGAATTTGGGTAGGAGAGTGTAGGAGTTTGGGATCTCACTGCATCATATGTAAATTCACTGGCAAGACACAAGATCTCATTTGGCACTTAACAGGGGTATGTGCACCAAATGATAGAAAGACTAGAGAAGAAGTCTGGAAAGAAGTTGGTGCTGCTAGAGGTCTATTTTCAGGTTCTTGGGTATTATGTGGAGATTTTAACACAGTCAGATTCTCATCAGAAAAGAAGAATAGCAATAGAATTAACAAGTCAATGATTAACTTCTCTGATTTTATTCAAGATATGAACTTGCTAGACTTGCAACTGACAGGTGGGAAATTTACCTGGAAAAAAGTGACAAACATGACATTGCTGCAACGTTAGATAGATGTTTGATCTCTGATGAATAGGATGAAAGATTCAGGAACATCAAACAATCAATTCTTGAAAGAGTGACTCTGACCACTCATCTTTATCACTACAGTGCAGCAATTGGGAACCATCCAAATCATATTTCAAGTTCGAAAATTGGTGGTTGCAAACTGAAGGGTTCAAAGAAAAAGTCAAGAAATGGTGGGATTCTTTTAACTGCATTGGCAGACTTGACTACATTTTGGCTTACAAACTAAAAGCCTTGAAAGCCAAACTCAGAGACTGGAGTATAACTCTAGAAGGAGACTTGGAGATGCAAAAGTCTAACACTCTCAGTCAATTGTCAGAACTTGATGAGATCCAAGATTTCAGGAGTTTAACATAGGAGGAAACAAGAAACAGAATTTCCTTAACTACGAACTTTGAGGGGATTGCAAAGAAGGAGGAGGTGGCCTAGAGACAGAGATCAAGAGCATTATGGTTGAAACATGGTGACAAAAACACCAAGTTCTTCCACAAAATAGCTAATGCACACAGAAGATATAATAATATTGACTTGTTGGAAATTGACGGTGAGTCTATAAGGAATACTGCTAATATAAAAAAGGAGATCATCTCTTTTTATTAGAACCTTTATTCAAAGACAGAAGACTGGAGACCCCAAAATAATATGAGAGTTTGTCTCACCATTTCCATAGAAGATAATCTGATGCTACAAAGTCCATTTGAAAAGCAAGAGATATGGTCTAGTGTCCAAGCATGTGCTGGGGATAAACCACCTGGTCCAGATGATTTCAAAATGGCCTTTTTCAAGCACTTCTAGAAAGTAGTGAACAGCGATGTCATTACTGCTATTCAAAACTTCCATGAAAGAGACATATTTGAAAGAAGTTTAAATGGTACACATGTCGCCTTCCAAGAAGGTGGGAGCCAAAAAACTGAAAGATTCAAGCATATTAGTCTTATAGGCAATATCTACAAGATTATTTCAAGGTTGTTGACAGAGAGACTCAAAAAAGTGATGCACAAGCTGGTGGACGATCAACAAATGGCCTTTATAAAAAGGAGACGAATCATGGATGTTATCCTTATAGCAAATGAATATATTGATTCAAGAATCATAAACAAAGAAGCTGATATCCTTTGCAAACTAGATATACAGAAGCTTTTAACCATTTAAACTGGAACTTTCTTCTCAGAACTATGATCAAAATGGGCTTTGCAGAAAAATGGATCAGTTGGATCCACTATTGCATCAGCACCATCAAGTTCTCAATCCTAGTCAATAGCTCACCTATTGGCTTCTTTTCTTCCCAGAGAGGACTCGGGCAAAGGGATCCATTGTCCCCTTTTTCGTTCATCATTGCCATGGAGAGTTTAAATAATATGACAAAAAATGTCCAATCAAATAGCTGGATAACAGGATTAAAAGTAGATTCAAGAGCTGCCAATAACTTTGAAATCACTCATTTACAATACGCTGATGATACTTTAGTTTTCTGTAGAGCTGACAGAGGACAATTAAAGTTTTTGAGGGTGATCTTCATTCTTTTTTAGGCTATATCCGGGCTTCACATTACCTAGAACAAGAGTTCCTATAACCTGTTAATGAGGTCCCTGGCATTCACAACTTGGCTAATATTCTAGGAGGAAGAACTGTTGTGCTGCCGACCATCCACCTTGGAATGCCCCTTGGTGCCAGAAGCAACTCCAAAGATATCTAGAATGGAGTCGTAAAGAAGTGTGAGAAAAAGTTGATTAATTGGAAGAGTCAATATTTATCTTTAGGAGGTAACTAACATTGATCAACAGCATGATGGATGCATTATCAAATTATATGATAACCATTTTTCGTGTTCCAACGAACGTGGTGGACATAATAGATACTCTTAAAAGAAACTTCCTCTGGCAAGGCAACTGTGATACTAGGAAGATGCATTTGATCAAGTGGAAGTTCGTGATCATCATCAAGTATGATGGTATGGGAATCAAGAATCTGATAACTCAAAATCATAGTCTTTTGATAAAATGGCTATGGAGGTTTGTCTCAAACGAACGATCTCTAGAAGAAGGTAATCACTCAAAAGTATAAAATAGATGGGGAATGGACAACCAAGCCAGTCACTTCACCCTATAGAGTCGGTCTATGGAGGTCTATCAGAAATTTGGGGACAAAATTCATGAGCAAATACATACATCAGGTCAGTAACAGATTGAAAACATCCTTCTAGTCAGACAGATGGTTAGGTCAATATCTACTAAAGCAACTCTTCCTGAACATCTTCAACCTAAATCAACAACAAGGCGCCACTGTAGGAGAAGTCTGGGATGCTCATGGCTGGAACCTAAGCTTTAAAAGACACCTAAATGATTGGGAGATAGATAATTTAGCTGAATTCTACAACACTCTCAATTTATTCAAAAGGCCCTCCATTCAGGAAGACAACCTTACATAGGAAGTGGGTAAACAAGGGAGATTTTCAGTCAAGTCAGCTTACAAGGAATTCAACCTTTCAAACAACCAGATTAATTATTGGCCATGGAAACTAATCTGGAAGGTCAAAAATCCTCATAAAGTGGCTTGTTTCACTTGGCTCATAGCTAGGAAAGCAGTCCTATCTCATGAAGGACTCAAGAAAAAGGGCTTCCACTTGTGCTCTAAATGTTTTTTGTGCGGAGAAGATTCAGAGACAACCAATTATCTTTTTTTACACTGCAAGATGACCGGACAAACTTTGGAGGATTTTCCTCAATTTAAAAAGGATCATGTGGGTGATGCTAAGAGATACACTTGAAGTGCTGGAACAAATATAGCAGTCAGTCAAACCAGAAAAAAAAAAGATGGAAGATTATCCCTGCGTGCATTTGGTGGACAGTTTGGAAGGGGGGAGCGAAATCAAAGATGTTTTAAAAATAATCACTGCTCTATCCAGAAACTGAAGATGCAGTGCCTAGCCTTTTCTATTTTTGGTGTAAACATGAATGTATGAAAGACATAGAACCTTTTATTAATGTTCTAGAATCTCCTGTAAGTAGGTTATAACTTAGTACATCTTCCTATATTCTCTTGTAAGTATAGACAATTATAGTCTTTTTGCAGAGAATAGCTATACAAAAAATGTTATCTTCTCAAAAAGAAAAAAAGAATCTGATTGAAATAGCTTATTTTAGATGATTTTTCTAAACTCAAAAAATAGCTTGTAACTAATTTTGTAATATTTGACCAAAAATTAAAGTGTTTCTAAATTTATTTCAAGTGAAAATACCAAAAAAAAAATCAAAATTTATAAATTGAAAATCATAACTTTTGATTTGTTAAGTTATAAGCATGTAAACATGCGATGTAAAATTATGATTTAAATTTGTGTTTGAACATGAAATTTAAAATTATAATTTCAAATTCTCCAAAATACATAATTTTGGATTTCAAATTGTGATATAAAAAAATAATTTAACACTTAACCCATATATTTATATTTTGTCCTTAAAAAAAATCAATTTTAAATTTTGGAAAAAAACAGATGCTCATACTCAAAATGAAAGGGTTGATTGTACCCATATGAAAGTATTATATTTAAGAATAATTAATTACTATCACGATTGACTAATGAATTTTTATAAAATTATGTAGATTTGAAAATTTGCAATCTCAGCCATTTATTTATTAAAAAATATATAAAAATATATGATCCATCAATATGGCACCTTAACATATTCCAGTATCCAATTTATGAACTATAATTTCCCATTTAGTAAGATGATAATACAACAACAACATACCCAATGAAATCCCCCAAGTGGGATCTGAAGAGGGTAGAATGTACGCAAACTTTACCACTACCTCATAGAGAACTTGTTTCCTGAGAACTCTCGTCTCAAAAACCCATAAGCAAAATAAACTAGATATGAAAGGCAAGGAATGGAAGAAAAGAAAATAGAAAGAGCGACTAATAGCTAAAAACACATGATGGTATGCAAATACAGTAAAATTAACATATATAAGACGAATAATGACAACACAAGATATAAAAACACGACTAAACCTACTACCCTATTATACCCACAGTCAGACATTAACATAACCCTACTAACCGATTAACTTGTTGTTCTAATTCGCGACCTCCACTCCCTCCCATCTAAAGTTGTATCCTCAGTGAGATTGAATTTTACCATATCTTATCTAATCACTTCCCCCAGTACTTCTTCGATCTGCCTTTACCCCTCTGTGTAACTTCTAAATCCAACCGCTCACACCTCCCAACAAGAGCATCGATAGTTCTTCTCTGCACATGTTCAAATCATCATAGTCTCACTTCTCTCATCTTGTCAGCCACAGGAGCCACCTCTAACTTCTTCCGAATGATCTCATTCTTAATCTTATCACTCCTGATATGTTCACACATCCATCTCAACTTTAGTAAGATGGTAATAGATTTGAAAAAAGTTCAATAGCTTTCACAATTTGCTGACTTTCATGTTCTTAAAAGAAATTTCAACTTGAAAAATTCAAATTACATCGCCAAACAAAACATCAAATGATTTCAAATCATTAGAATCACCGCGCCCTAACCAAAAGATGGGTCAAATGCAATATGCCTTTACATGAATGTAAATGGTAGATTTAGTAAGGCTCGAACTGTCATAAAATTACATTGCAACCAACTAAATTACAAACCTGTACATCCAATTCACTTATCTTAGGAATGGACAGAAAGATAAAGCCTTTACATGAAAAGAAAATTAAAATTGCACAGGTCCAGTTTCATTGAAACTTGATGCTAGGACAATTTTATGTTTCCAAAAACTTTCCCTGTTGAAGCCAATACAAAAGGAGTCTTCAATGGAGTGATGTAAATGACATGGATCTCATGCTGAGTACAGACTCAAACTCAAGAGGCTCCGCAAACAAATGAAATGGAGCAGTGGTATTCCATCTAACACGTCAACATTCAAATACAAACAAAAATACATCGCAACGAGCAAATATTGTACAATATAACAGACAGGCAATCAAAGCTTTCAGCAATACACCTATAATGTCTATCAGAAATCAGCTAGTTGAAAACAAAGAAACCTCCAAAGTGAACAGATATGCCTACTGGAAAGGAAAGAATCACGTCAGAAAATAGGGTTATCATTCTCAAAATATAGGACCTCAAGTAAAATTCTTATGTCTTTTTTGATTGTATGCCAGAAGGAGCTGCTGACTGTCCATAACCTACTTTATGGGTGGATCATGTTGAACTGGAATCTGGAAAGCTGTTGAGGAATTGTGGATATCACAGGTCCATATCTCTGCAATGAGTTGAGGGAGCATCAATAGAATGATAAAAATGTATTAAGATGGTTTAAAAAAATGGTGTGGGTTACTGGCACATGAGACTGCCACCAGTCGGCACAAACTGCTAAAAGACTTCTAGGCAATCTACTTGGGAAGATATCTTATGATGCAACACTGCAACAGAGAAAATTAATGGTTATACCTGAACATTGTCATATAGTTCAAACAATGGCACTGCTAGGAGCTTCAAATTTTTTGGGACAGCAAAGTACTCTCTTTCAGATAGATGAACAACGAAGAGCTTCTTACACTCCTGCATGGCCCACGCAAAAAATTAAAAAGAATCTTTCACCAAAAGAGAAACTAAGGCTCTACTCAGAATAATATGATGGTTTATCTTTTTCTTTTTTTTTTTTCCTTTCCTTCTCTTTTTTTTTTTTTTTTTTTTTTTTTTTTTTTTTTTTTGAAATCAGTAACCTGTAACTTTCTATCATGATTTATCTTTGATATTCAATAATAACTTTAAATTAGCCCATAAAAACATGCCCCGTCCAAGTTTGTGCGGGTCATTTATTGGCTCAACCTTTGACCCATTAATTCATCTCACCTAAAAATTCAGCTCACATGTAACCCCAAATAGGCCTATGAGAAACTTAGTCAAAATATTTTCAAAAGGACTTTTTTATTTGATATGTTATACATAAAAGTTTACTAGGTACCAGAAAGATTATAAAAGAACAACCAGAGAAATAAAAACTTAGTAAGACTTGTGCGGATCAATTAACTAAGTCATTTTGACCAGCCCAAATTAAGCCCAATCCACCCATCAACACCCATGATTAATAATGATAAGAAATTTAACACTCAACGCTTGGGGGTTTTGCCCTTCAATCATGCATGGTTGCATGTTCAAATAAAGAGAAGAGATCAGGCATATTTGGAAAACTTTCATAATACTATACCTTGGGCTTAGTTATGTGTGGTGGGCAGTATGGATACATGATAGTTTCAAAATTTGGCCTCCACCAGATGGCCACACACTCACCTATCTGCATTGGTAGAAGCAAGATCACAGCAAAAGGCGCTAACATATTATAAGAGAGGAGAAATAGATAAAACACTTGAATGACTATCAATAGCTCGATAAACAAGAACCTTACAGGAAGTTACGAAAGCTTGTAAAGAGATTAATAAGTATTTAAAGAAGAATTCCCTTGTATAATGCACTTAGCCACTTACGGAGGACAATCTTTTTCAGACAAAACAGGTCAACAACAACGAGACCAACCATTCTCCATTAAAACATAAACATAGTAACAGCCTAACAGCCATGACAAAAAAAAAAAAAAAGGGCGAGCCCGGTGCACTAAGCTCCCGCTATGCGCAGGGTCCGGGGAAAGGCCCGACCACAAAGTGATCTCATATTTAATCAGATTTGTGAAGTATTTAAAAACAGAACTCTCTTGCATAATGCACTTGCCACTTGCAGAGGACAATGGTCTTCAGATAAAACAGGTCAACAATGAGACAACTTATTTTGTATGCCATTTGTGTGGCTGCCAAAGCAAAACAGAAATGATAGTAGACCAGATTTCGGGTGCAAACTCAAAGTTACCATTGGCTGTTCAGCAAGCTCTCACATTTATACCATTCAAAAGATGCCCGAAATCATCCTCATTTCATTTCTATCACGTCATAAGATATGGCTGAACAAACAGTCATGAAAGGAACCATGTTAAATACCTTCATCTCACCTACTTTTTATATGGACAACCAAGGAGTCCCCCCATCTACGCTTCTCCACTTACATAGCAGGCTTTTGCAGGCAATAGAGTGTGAACTTATGATATAGGCCTAACCCACATATCTTGTGTTGCATACTTACCACTAAAAGCCATGGGGTGCCCTTCACCCATCCTTTTTTCTTCTCTATCTTCCTCCACATAGGAGAGTGGGAGGAGACTCAGAAATACTTTCGCTCATGATGGAATTGAACCAAGGATCGGCTCA
>DF361183.1:40858-54087 GCA_000787875.1 Solanum virginianum | reverse complement strand
CCACCTTTGACCCATAGAACACCAGAGGATTCATCCTTATGAAGTCCCTTAACCTAGCTCTCGGGGTAGTAGCATGAGGGGCTTGGGCCCCTTGGTTGACTTAGTTGGCCACAAATTGGGAATGCATAGTGAGAGCATCCCCTCACCATTGGTACGTTGCTCCTTAGGAGTTTGGGCCCTTCTTCCTCTAGTGTTTGGCAAGATCTAGCATAGAAAAGAGCAATCATTAGGAGGGAAAAACTTACCACAACTCTATTGCATGACTTAGAAAATGAAGAACAAAAATATTTCCTAAAACATCTTAAAGCCTCCTATTCATAGTCATGGCGCACTTCACAACTATGAATAGGACTCTAATCGACGTAGTGTGTTGGACTTCGAGGATCTATCTGCCTAATATTTCCTAAAACATCTTAAAGCCTCCTATTCATAGTCATGGCGCACTTCACAACTATGAATAGGACTCTAATCGACGTAGTGTGTTGGACTTCGAGGATCTATCTACCTAGTGCTTCGATACCAAGTTTGTCATGACCCAAGCCTAGGGCCTAGATGTGACACAACAAATAAGGAACCTGAAAGAACCCAAACAAGCCTCTTAACTTATTATTACAGATCATTGGTCGTGGAAGCATAAAAAAGATATAAAGAGTAAGAATAGGGGCAAAGGAACTAAGGGGAAAGCTTGCATAACACCATGATCAAGAGAAAAAGAATCAAAGTTCATATCTAGATACATAACATGTCCAAAAAACACCTCTAATACTTAGCTAAGAGCGAGCCCCAAGACAAAGCAACCGGGCTCACCCTCATAGTCAAAATGGAAAATGAAGAAGAGCGTCTCAATACATAATAAGAGGAACATAGACTAAGGTCCCCGAAGTTGAGGACTCACCAACTAGCTTGAGTAGTACCGAACTAGCCACGTGGAGGAGGAGGATCAACTTGGGCACCCTTTCCCACATGGTGAAATCATATAGACATGATTATCATTAGTACGTTTGAATGTACTAAGTATGTAGGATGCAATGCATCAAGATGTGGGCATCATAGTCAAAATGTATAACAATAGGCAATAAACATAATATAACAATATGATATGTATGATCAATACATAAGCAAAATAAGCTCAAGTGACTCATACTCATATAGGATATCATATGTATAGAAGATAGCAAGCTAGCTTTGCAAGGTATAATACCCTTGGTAGGTTGGTGATGATGCCACCCCATCACTTAGGTGGTGAGGTACAAAACCTTCACGAGGTTGATGAGTACAAACCCCCATCTAGGTTGATGATGATGCCACCCTATCACCCTGGGGGTGAGGTACAAACCCCTCACTAGGTTGATGAGTACGACCCCGATCTAGGTTATCCGGACTCTTAGTCCCCCCGAATTGGGCATAGTCTAATGCAACACTTTATATAGATTATATCATATACATAAGCTTCTTTCATAATCATAACATCAATCATATCATATCTCATACTTTAATCCTTCATTTTCTCAAGAAACCATAACTGGACATTTTATCAAACACTTGGTGGGTGTGAAATGGTAGTGTAAAACCATAAAATATAGAGATGAAATCATGCAAGTAAATCCATTGTAAAACTGTCATTCAATACCTTGCAACACCCTAAAGCAATATACATCAAAACTCTTCATTGATTCTTACAATACACCCAAGATTTATAGCACAAAACAGTCATAACTTTACATAACTTTAACATAGTTCATAGACATGTTCATACTAGTAAACCCATTAGTAAAATCAAATTTAAATCATATCATTTGAGTAAAAAAGGAGATTAGGGAACCATGGGTGGAAGGACCTAATGGCTAAAACCTACATACCTTAGCTTTAAGGAAGTTCTTGATCAAGATTGAAAATGGAGACTTGAATCATGAAGGAAATTCTTAGTTTCGGATGAGGGTTTTGAGACTTGAATTTAGGAGTGAAAAATATGGCTAACTGTTTCTGAGAATATTGGGGAATGTTTAGGATGATATGAGGGTGAAATATGGCTAAGTACAGGTAAAAGCACGTTTAGGAACACTTAGGCCCAAGACCCAAAAGTCTTTTACCTTACAAAAAAATAACTGGGCAGAAACTACATAGGTCCACATCGTGGACCTGTCATGGAGACTGAATCAATACATGTCCTCTATAGAGACGCGTCGTGGTACCATCGCGTATAGACACTGGATAAGCAATTTTTAGAAAATTGAAATTGTTATTCATTTGTTCTTAAATCAAGATTAGACCCTTTTTCCCCTAATTTGGACCCCCTTAAACAAGAATATGAAGTCAGATTTTCGATATTGCGCATGGATTTTGAGATATATGAAATTTAAAATTCTGGATATTTTGAGGCACATTTTTGGGTACTTTTTTTGGGCCATTTCATGGACTCCCTAGGATACGACCTACCCTGATACCATATTTGTCATACCCCCAAAAAAAGGAGGGAGACATAATAGGCACTTGATGTCATCATTGGTCGAGTAAGGTACTGAACATGGTAGCTAACTAGACTAAGGGCCAAAAGATCAAGTAATATGACATTTGAAAAATTAAGCCTGGACCATTTAAGTAATGACCTGGTAAACAATAAGTCATGTACATCAAGATAGGTAAGCCAAAATAATAAAGTACTAGCTAGTTGATGGAGGCTGTAACAACAGAGATATATGTGCACACACGCATATATATACATGCTAGACCTATGTTTGGAGACTAAAAGTTGCAAACGAACCAACCCTTAAATAATATCTCCACAATACCCTCTAAAAGTGTCACTAACACTGCTGGGATAGGGACCCACAACGCCCAACTGTACAACAAAAAGTAGGCATCCTGTGAAAGTTCCAAAAAGAGGTGGAGCTTACTAAATCACAGCTGAATTGGGCTCCTAGTGGAGGGGTCGATTAGAATCCCTACCTAAACCTGCACGCCCAAAACAAAATGCAGTATCCCTAGGCAATAGGACATTAGTATGAATAAATATGTACTGGTATGTAAGGAAGAAAGAAAAATCATAGATAATTGTAGTAAAAAGGGTAATAGAAATACCACCTGTAACCAAAACTTAGATAATCTTCATGGCAAACACTCAACCTCTGACTGATCAAATAAGCATGGTATTTCGAGGTATTTGCATGTTGTGAATACATATATATAGGTGCAAATACATGAAATACCCAACCAAATGTTAGCAATGGTGGTCCTTTTTTATAGCGAACCAGCATCATATTTGCCAACCTACGGCGATTTGTATAATAAATAAATATATATATATATATATATATATTCATTTGGAAAAATAGGCTACATACCTCTGATTATAGCTTGAAGTCCATGCATAACATGTCATGCATAATATAAATATTGAAAGTATATAGCAGGCCATAGCAAGAATTTAGCCAATCTTAGCTCATTGATACATTTATTCTCATAACATCACAATCATTGTCATAGCATATATACATGAATCATGGGATCTTATATGTTATTTGAATAAGTTTGAAAACTTAACTCAACAGTTAGAACGAAGCTTTAACTCTTAAAATGATCATAAAGATAATTCACATAATGCTTATACTTGGTTCCATGTCAATTAGTAATAGAAAGTATTTAAAAAAATCAAGTGCTTTAGTAGTTTAAAAAGGAGTATTATGTTTGGGATTATCGGAAATCAATATGTTAACTTTTTAGTTCTTCAAATTCAGTTTTAGTGAGGAAGGATGACTAATTATGACTATTAAATTTTCTCCTAATCTTCCTTTATTTTTACTGATACCTCCCAAAAAAATAAAGGAGTAACACCTCAAACCCATGGATCGGTAGGCAGAAAAGCCGATAAATTGATATCATCATGAAATTACTTGAGTCGTGACCCCAATGTATTTTACAAAAGGTCTTTCTAGTAATAGAATAGTAAAATATCACATTTGACGTTTTGAGAATTTTTCAGATTTCATGTTAAAAGGAGGGACGGAGCTTAGCCTGAAGTCCAATTGCCCAAAGTTTCTTCACGAAAGTTATCCCTACTTAAGCTTCACAACTACTATATATACACAACTTATACAAACCTATAAAGATTCCATAATTAAGCATAAATCAATAAAGTTTCCATATAGCCTTAAAGCGATGAAACGTCCGTAGAACTTCGTAAAAATAATCATAAAAGAGCCCCAAGTTATTACCTGAACAAACCAGCTATAAGGCTAGAATAACCAGTAAGAAAATTCAATTTCTACCTTCCAAAAATAACTCCAAACATAACTAATATTAGGAAAAAATAATTACAAAATATAAGGCACACATTTCTAGGCACAGGGGCAAATTGTAAATGGTAAAAATGTGAAAAACTTAACTAAATCACGCAAGGAACTTATGGGATCACTCTTTTAAGTTCCTTAACTATTTGGAATGCAAATGGATTGTTTGGAGTTGTAAAATGTAGGATTGAGATATATGAAATTTAAAATTCTGGATATTTTGAGGCACATTTTTGGGTACTTTTTTTGGGCCATTTCATGGACTCCCTAGGACATATTGATGTATGGTTTCATGTGTTGCAAACTAGACTTATAGACCTTTGATTTGTTAGGTCATGGTTCCTCTAACTCTTTATATCTTTGAGGTATGGTCTGAGACATTTGACCCAAAATTTAAGAAAGATTTCTTAAAGAAGCTTACGGTAACTCTTGCCAACCTTTATTTTTCTATTTCCTCGACTCCAATATATAACATACCCTTGTGCTATTAGAAACCACTGAACAATCATTATTAGCAAACTATACACTCTTATTCTCATGTAAGAAGTGAAACTTAATTTAAACTTTCCGAAAAAGGTGAGGTGCCACTTAGGTCATTTCTTTAATTATGAATACATGATTATGGGATTTATATGACATGTCACACTATGTATATTATGAAAGACTAGAAATATGGGGTCTCACATAAATAATTTTTAAAGTATAATTATTGATGAAAGATGATGATGATATTTTGAAACAAGATTGATGTTTTGAGTTAATGTCCAAAGTGACTAGATGAAATGATTTTGAGTAATTTACTCACTTAATATATATGAGTACATATTTTGAGAGAAGTATTAATACTGGTTTGGTAAGAGTATTATCAGCATAGGATAGTTGTGTTGTTAAGTCGGCCAACTCATTTTCCCCTAAAGAGAACTTTTATGGATTCATTGACATTTTTCCCCTTACTCTAGAAAGAGAATAGATGGTTGTGGCAACAACAATAGTTTGTTGTATCATAACACGTTCACATGATGATGGTTGTTAGTTATAGAAACTCCCTCAGAGTAAAAATATATTATTTTACTGAGTTGCATATGCATATTGATGATTTGATAAAAAGAATTATTTTATTAAAACTTGCATATTACATTGAGTTCAACTGAGCTTTATTTTTGTTATTGAGCTTCCTCTTGAGTTTTGTTCTATTCAACTATCTTAAGTACCGTACATTCCACTTACTAACATCACTCAACATTTTATCTTTTTGTGATACATATACAAGTATTAGAGATCCTTAGCAAACACTTCGTTAAAGATCTATTTAATTCTAGACAGTGATCAGACATCTTTAATTTCAGAGGAATCTATTATTTGAGTTGTTTTATTTTAAGTAGTCTTTTGAGATAGCCTTGGAATTGTGTTTGCAACTTCCTATGAATTGATAGATGCTTCATAGACTGAGTTAGATAGAGTTAGGGTGGAGTCTGTTTTCATTTTAGGTCAATTTTGAAAATTAATATTATTTATTTACTGAATTAAAATGTTGAGTTATTTTAATAAGAAAATCATAAAAACTATTTTACATGATTATTTAAATGTCCACTTGATTTGTTTCTTTGGTCTCATTGAGTTTTTCATTAATTCAATGGGTGATTAGACCAAGTGGTCCACTTTGGAGCCAAAATGATTTCTGAATTCTAGTCATGCCTAGGGTGCCCTCTCAGTGCATGAAAACTAATCACTTAAAAAGTATACTAGAACTTATGGGTATTGATTAATTTTTAGATTGGAAGGGGATAAAGATCGATTAACATTGAACAGTTCCATTGATTTTTAAAAGGGTAAAAATGTCTTTCAAAATTTGAAGGATATTTTGATCAACCTACTATTCAGGATTTTATAGTAATGTAATTGTCACGCCCCAGAAGGGTACCCTTGGCGTGGCTGGCACTTGAAGAACCATTACTAAGTCCCCAAGAGAACCACCTGACCTTATTGTCACATCAACTCAACAGCAGAAAAAGAACTCAGATATAAGACATCATATAAATAAAATATAACTCTACTATATTATAAGTTCCAATGAAATAAGTTTGGAATACAAAATACTCGACAAATCCTCTATTCAAATGTCTATGAAGCCTCTACTCAATAGTTTAGATTGTACCATGACAGGCCATGGGCATCCAAATCAAAGAAAGGAAAATATACTAAATCAACCCATAAGATAAAAGAGCTCCTCCAAAAAGCAAACAGGTTTCACAAACTCTAGAAGTGTATTGATCTGGACCTCAACGATGCGCGAGCTGGAGTCCTCTATCACCTATATCTATACCATAAAATGATGTAGGCCCAAATGGATGTCAGTACTTAGAATATACTAGTATGTAAAATAGCTCAAGAAAGTAAAGTTGGACTCACACGTCTCGACTCAACAACTCATGCTCAACTCATTACATGCAAGTTTAAAACTAAATCATGCTTTTAAAATATACTTAGTAGAAATAAACTCAGTTTAAAATATCATGATCAATCAATGTTGCTTAGGAATTTCTGTTAACCGACATCCACATCCCTTCACCCTTATATTTGGTGATGCACAATGAAGGCAACACCGTTGCAATGCCCGTCCTAAACTTACCATGGTAAAGGGCAATCAACTCTCTCTTTAATCCATAATAAATGTCCTCTTGCAAGAGAAGAGTCACCAGAATGGGTTGTACGACTATCCTACACTGGCAACGTAGTTCTGCGGGTTAAAGTAGATATTTACTCACTTCCCGCTTGGTGATCAATACTCCTTCCAAGACTAAAACATGCTCAACTAATCAATCGACTCAATCCTCAGTGCTCAATCAATCAACTCAAATCTCAACCCTATTGGGTCATCTCACAACTTGTCTCATGTTACTCATCAATTGATTCTATCAATGTAAACCATCAAACTCGACTCAAACTCAAAAGATCATTTAGATTCACTCAATTTGACTTATCATGAAATGCAAGCAAGATTATTATATATAGTGAGGTATGTGACTCAATATAACATGCTTCTTATGCTCAATCATACTCAATTTACTCAACTCAAATACTCAAATTACTCAACTTACATACTCAAATTCAACCTCAACTCAGTGAATGCATAGAATTGCAGAGGATTATGCAATTTAGGATTCATGATATCAAGTATAAAATACATATGTAAATCTCATATCCATAATCATGCAATACAGCAATTATCTCATACATCATCAGAAGGATTCTTAAGAATTACAGAAAATTTGATAATTATTTGAAAAATACAAAACCCAACTCATTACTTCTCAAAATCGAGTAATGTAAAGGAATGGGTATGTGAATGGATATAGTTCCACACTCTGGTAAGCCTTACATACCTAGAAATTGAAGAAATGATCGAACCTCAATCGATCCTCACACTTGAATTGGAAACCTTAGCTTTTTCTCCCTCCTCTAGTACCCTCTAGAAATCCTAAGTGTGAAGAATGATAAATGGTACACCTAGAGTTTGTTTTAAGGCTTTATTCAAGCTTAAAATGACTATGGATTTATTTAAATAAGGATTTGAATGGACAAAAATATCTATCATTAAAATTGTTGTCTAGGTCTACGAGTCATAGAGCATTCTATGAGCCGTAAATGGCCTATTATAAACCAAAGGGTTCTGAAATTAACTTGCTAGAATTTACCACTAAACATCTCTCAATGAGCCATAAAGCATTTTATGGGTCGTAAAATCCTCTATTAAATAAGGGGTCCTGAAATTTGAGTTACTGGAATTTGTCACGAAACCTCCTCTATGAGTCGTGAATACTCTAAGAGTCGTATATATAGGCCTTAGACACAGAAAATTTTACCAAATCATCTGGAGTTTTACGAGACCCATTCTATGAGTCGTAAACCTGACTACGAGTCATATATGTCCCTTGTAAACTTTCTTCTGAAGTTTTTCTCAGTCTTTTCTAAGCATCCTTTGTACATTGACTCCATATCAGATAGAAAGAATTTGTGGGTGTTACATTATCTCCCCCTTGATGACATTCATCCTCGAATAAAGAGAAGACTAGAAAATTAGGTTAAGGCATAAATCTCCCTATGTACTTTAAAAATCAACCATCTCTCACCTCACACATGCAATCAATTAATTAAGAGACTCAACAAAAAAATAATCAAACATACAATAAATCACATCAATCCTCACTCAGACTCTAGAACTCTATCGCCTATTATATTGAGAATGAAAGGAGAACTCAAGGAATGGAAATTCAAGAATTTAGAGGGAATTCCTTACCATCAACTCTCTCACCATCAGCAAGCATGAACAAATGAAGGTATTTGGCCTTCATATCCTCCTTCGCCTCCCAAGTAGCTTTTTCCTACAAATTGGTTCCTCCACAATACTTTGACAGATGCAATCTCTTTGGGTCTTAACATGCGAACCTAATGATCAAGGATTTGGACAGGAATCTCCTTATAACTCAGACTTTTTTCCCTCCAATACTCTTGATAGGCACTACCAATTGTGGGTCTCCTAAACACTTCTTAAGCATGGAAAGATGAAAGACAGAGTGGATGGCCGCTAAATCTAATGGTAGTTCTAACTCATACGCCATATTTCCTACTCTTTTTAGGTTTTGATAAGGGAAAATGTACCATGGACTCAACTTTCCTTTCTTTCTGAACCTCATCACACCCTTTATAGGCGACACTTTCAAATACACCTAATCATTGACCTCAGACTCTAAATCTCCTCTTCTAACATCTGTGTTAGATTTTTGTCGACTCTATGCAGTCCTCAACCTTTCTTGAATGATCTTTACTTTCTCCATAGATTGGTGAACTAATTCTGGTCCAATCAGCTCAGCTTCACCTACCTCAAACCACCCAATCGGAGACCTACACCTCCTCCCATAAAGTGCCTCATATAGGGCCATCTGAATGCTCGAATGGAAGTTGTTGTTGTAAGAAAACTCTATCAAAGGCAAGTGGTCATCCTAGTTATATTTAAAGTCATTGGCATATTCCCTCAACATATCCTCCAATGTTTAAATAGTATGCTCTACTTGGCTATCCATTTGTGGGTGAAAAACAGTGCTAAGGTGAACCGTCGTACCCAAACCCTTCTGAAATGATTTCCAAAACTGAGCAGTGAATTGAGCTCTTCTATCTGAGATGATAAACAAAGGGGCTCCATGCAGTCTAACAATCTCCTTTATGTATAACTAAGCATAATCCACTGTTGTGCCAGTCGTCTTTACTGCCAAGAAGTGAGCATATTTTGTCATCCGATCAACTATCACCCAAATTAAATCATGTTGCTTGCGGGACCTCGATAAACCTATGATGAAGTCTATGTTGATCATCTCCCACATCCACTCTAGAATCTTGATGTTCTGAGCTACTCCACATGGCCTTTGGTGTTCAACTTTAACTTGTTGGCAATTCGAGCACTTGGAAACGAGCACAGAAAATGTCTTTCTTCATTTTACTCCACCAGTAGACTTCCCTTAAGTCGTAGTACATCTTGGTAGACCCTGAATAGATGGAATATCAAGAATTGTAGGCCTCTGCCATAATCCTCTCTCGAACACCACCAATATCTGGAACATACAATCTGCCTTGATACCTTAATACTCCATCTCCCCCTTTGGCGAAAGCCATCACCTTCTTCTTATGTACGTCCTTCTTCAGCTACAATAAAATAGATCTTGTTTCTCTTTCACCTCTACTACTAGGGATGAGGTAGACCCATTATGCACAAGAACTCCTTCTTCACCTGATTCATCTAATTAGACTCATAATCGTGCCAATCAATTAATCTCTTTGCCTAACTCTTTTTTCTCTTCTTTTACATAGGTGGTGTTTCCCATAGACAACCTACTAAAAGCATCAACAACCATATTAGCTTTACCTGGATGCTAGAGGATGCTCATGTCGTAGTCCTTGAGCAATTCAAGCCACCTTCTCTACCTCAAGTTAAGCTCTTTCTGGGTGAAGATGCATTACAGGCTCGTGTAGTCTGTGAATACATCCACATGTGCTCCATATAAATAGTGGTTCCATAGTTTGAGATCAAACACTACTTCCAACTTCATGTTCCCAAGTTGCAACCTTTCCTTTCTGTATCAACACACATCTCAATCTTACTCTACAAGCATCACACTAAATCACAAATACATCCGTCCTATCTAGGCAAGGTTAACACCAGTATAGAAGTCAACCTCGTCTTCAGCTATTGGAAGCTTTACTCACACTTGTTAGACCATTGAAACTTGACCTTCTTCTGAGTCAATTTGGTAAATAGTGCGGATATAGAAGAAAACCCCTCAACAAACCTACATTAGTAGCTAACCAATCCCAGAAAACTCATTATCTCAGTTGGTGAGGTTGGTCTAAGCCAGTTCTTGACTGCCTCAATCTTTTGAGTATCCACTCGAATCCTATCCCCTGAAAATATATGGCCCAACAAAGCCACCGATTTGCGCCAAAACTCGCACTTGGAAAACTTTGCATATAACTCATTATCTTTGAGCATCTGCTAAGTGATCCTAAGGTGATTGGCATACTCCTTCTCATCTCTGGAATACACCAACATGTCCAAATATTGTCTAAATACTCGGTTCATCAGGTCTATAAAGGTTGCAGGTGCATTTGTCAACCCAAATGACATCACCAAGAACTCAAAGTGATCATATCAAATTCAAAAAGCCATCTTCAGGATGTCACATTCTCTTACTTTCAATTAGTGGTAGCCTGATTTGAGGTCTATTTTGGAGAAAACAGTGGCACCCTAAAGTTGGCCAAACAAGTCATCAGTCCTTAGAAGGGGATACTTATTCTTAACTGTCACCGTATTCAACTGACGGTAGTCAATACACATGAACAAGATTGGAGTACCCCATAGAGAGACACTCGGCCTAATGAATCCCTTTTTCAGAAAAACCCTCAACTGCTCCTTTAACTCTTTCAACTCTGTAGGGGCCATTCTATATGGTAGAACAGAAATAGGCTGGGTGTCAGGAAGTACATCAATTTCAAAGTCGATTACCCTATCAAGAGGGATTCCAGGCAGATCCTTAGGAAATATATCAAGAAACTCGCTCACAATTGGGACAAACTCAAGAATATGAGGCTCAACATCATCCGACTTGACTTGCATGAGGTGGTAGATACATCCCTTAGAGATCAGTCTTCAAGCCTTGAGGTAAGAAATAAACATATCCTTTGGCACAAAAAAATATCCCTTCCACTCAATGAAATGCTCATTCAAAAACTAAAATTTGGCAGTCTGGGCTCTACAATCAACAGAGGCATAGCAAGCGTGAAGCCAGTCTATACCAAGGATTACATCAAAATCGACCCTCTAACTCAATCAAATCAGCAAGAGTATCCCTATGATAGATGGACACTATATAATCTCTATAGATTTTCTTAGCTCGAACGGACTCACCAACAGGAGTAGAAACAGAAACTAACTCAAGTAACCACTCAGGAGGAATCTCAAATCTACTCGCCACATACGGTGTCAAAAAAGAATAAGTTACGCTCAGATCAAGTAAACCATAGCAAAGAAAGGTAAAGACTCGAAGCATACCTATCACAACATCTGGTGCAAGCTCTTGGTCCTATCGATTCCAATCGCATACAGATGGTTTGTCCCACTGCTTGCCCCTGGTGCAGGACTTCTCTAGTTATCCCTAGGGTTTGTTTTAAGGCTTTATTCAAGCTTAAAAGTCAAGGATTTATTTAAATAAGGATTGGAATGGAAAAAAATATCCCTCATTAAAACTGTCATCTGGGTCTATGAGATCCTATCTACGAGTCGTAGAGCATTTTACGAGCTATAGACAACCTCTCGTAAACCAAAGGGTCCTAAATTTAACTCACAAGAATTTACCACGAAACCCCTCTCTACGGGCCATAAAGCATTTTGCGGGTCGTACACTCTATGAATTACTGTAATTTATCACGAAACCTCCTCTATGAGTTATGAAATACTCTACGAGTCGTATACCATTTCCTATATAGGCCTCAGACTTAGAAAATTTCACCAAGTCATCTAAGATTTTAGAGACCCATTTTACGAGTCGTAAACTGGGCTATGAGTTGTATATGTCCCTCGTAAAAACTTTCTTCTGTAGTTTTTCTTAGTCTTTTCTCAGCAACCTCTGCACATCCACTCCAGATTAGGTAGAAAGAATTTGAGGGTGTTACAGTAATATATATATATATATATTAATGTGATACAGATGTGCAAAATACACTTAACTTGTTTAATTTAAAACAAATGCTTGTAAATACTTCTATTTATTTGTCACAATTCAAACCCGGATAAGTATAGATGTCTTCATACCAATCCTCAAAACTCTACTTAGATTTAGCTTGTACACACATTAGATTAGATAAGTACAGATGTCTCCAAACCACTTAGTTCAAAAAATCATATATTAAGTTTATTACTTCTTGACTTAAGTATTTGAGTTGATATTAATCTACTTTGATGTCTTTTTCATTCTGCCATTTTACATACTCATGCATTCCACATACTAACATCCATTTGGGCCTGCATTATTTTATGATGTAGAGACAGGTATTAGAGATCATCAGTAGGTGCTTCGTTGAGGGTCCTCTCACAATCAGCTAATTTAGTGAAACCTCCTTGTTTTACGAAAGATTTCACTATTATTAGCATCTAGAAATTAGAGTTTAGATTTGTTTTTTTAGGTAGCCATGGGCCTGTCATTAGCACTACTTAGACAGATAGTTAGACACTTCATAGACTAGATTGTCGAGTTATGATTGGATATGTTTTTTTACTAGTCTCTTTCATACTAGTCTTATTAAGTTGATTTGAAAGATTGGTTGGCCACTGGCGTTTGATTGTACATTGGTTATTTACTCCTTAGAGTTATCTCTGATGGTTAAATCTTCCGTTAT
>DF361183.1:18975-37174 GCA_000787875.1 Solanum virginianum | reverse complement strand
AACCCTTCGTTGAATCTGACTCATGAAACCAATCTACAGCTCGTGGAGTGAACCACGGAACATAGAGTTATCTGTAATTCACAAGAACTTCAATTCTGCAAACTTTTGCCCAAAATCATACCAAATCCTATAATCCTACAAAAATCAACATAAAAATATCAAATCCACTAACATCTCTTTGAGAACACACAAAATTCCAAGTTTTAAGCATCAAAAGTGTTGTATTTTAGCAGCACATCAACACCCTCAACTTAACATTGTTGCTTGTCCTCAAGCAACGGACTCAATCTACATAAGCAGTATAGTAAGACACAGACCTCAATCTAATGGCATACATTATCTCAAAATCAAACATAGGTACCAAAACTAATACATCAGTGGATATCAGATAGTCATCAAACAAACTAATCCAAATCAGTAAATGTGATAGTGCAACTATGACAACCAAGGTAACCACAGGTAAGCCACAATTACTGAAATAGCCTAGAGTCAATAGAGTAATCCACATTCCTTCACAAAAAGAATTCACATATCTCACTCATGATGGTATTTTCAAATTTGATGCTTGGGACTAACAAAATCACTCACATTCGCATTAGATATTCAAACATTGCGCTCAACACCATATGCTTACCTCTATACTCATGACCACGACCTTCGACTACTTGGACGAGGATCACTATAGGACTTTCTTGGCTTGTAATGCAGGCTTATGGGAATGTGGTACGATATTTTTGGAACATAGTGACAAATGGCTCTCCTTGACACTATGTTATTCTACACTTTTGCTCTACCAACATTGATTTTCAAATCATTCTTCCCTTCTCCTATTTCAAACCTTTCTGGGTGCCCTATTCAAATTTTTAACCTCATTGACTTTTTATTTTTCACATTCAAAGTAATTGTTAAACTTCCTACCCCTATACCTATGGAAGGTGTGAGAAGCTTTTTTGGGTATACCAAATTCTATAGATTTTCATCAAGGATTTTACTAAAACTTCCTATCCATTGGGTAAGCTGCAGGAAAAAAATGCATTCAACTTTAATGAGTCGAGTTTGGAAGGTTTTAATTACCTTATAAAAGTCTATTTCTGCACCAATTATTATTTCTCCCAATTAGAACCTCCTTTTTGAGGTCATGTATGATGCAAGTGAGGTTATATTAGGTGATATATTTGGTCAATATAAAGAAAAGTTATTTCATCTAGTGTATTATATGTTTCAAAGTTATTGAATGTGACCCAAAAGAACTATATCGTGACTGAGAAAGAGCTACTAGCCGTTGCTTATGTATTTAAGAAGTTCAATCCTATCTTCTTGGGTCCAAATTAGTTGTTCATACCAACCATGCACTATAAAGAGATGCAACTGCCTCTGTCAGAGAATGCCAACAATGTCAAATGCAAGGTAGTATAACTCACAAGCATGAATTTTACCTTTCCCCTATTCTTGAAGTTGAGTTGTTTAATATGTAGGGTATTGATTTTATGGGGCCTTTTGTGAGTTCCTTTGGAAACAAATATATTTTGGTAGCTATTGTTTGTGTATCAAAATAGGTTGAGGCAATTGCTTTGCCTACCAAAGATGGTAGGAGTGTGATTAATTTCATGAAGTAGTACATTTTTACTTGCTTTGGTACTACTGGTGCTATCAAAAGCGATGGTGGGTCTCATTTGGATGTCATCTTCACTATTGAGAAAGAATGGAGTTAAACATCGGGTGGCTACTCCCTAACCGTCAAACAAGTGGACAAGCAGAGGTATCTAATAGAGAAATCAAGAACATTCTTTTTGGTTGGTCTAGTGGTTAGTTCACTAGGTTGCTTAAGCAAGTGTCAGGGGTTCGATCCCCACCTTGTGCATGCAGCAACCAATTGACCAGCGGCAAACCCTTAAATGGAGCTTAGATCCGTGGAGGATTAGTCCTTGGCCTGTCGGGCTGGGGATACCTTGGAAAATCAAAAAAAAATAGTCAGTGTATATTTGTGTATCATAATGTGTATTTTGTGTATAACTCATGTATAAATAATAGATATTTGTATAGTAGTGTATACTTTCTATATCTTTTGACAAACTATATTGTATAGTCATATATAATTTCACTGATTTTGAGTTATTTTTTATGTAAATAAAACATGGGCTATTGTTTTGGTAAACCTTTTTACTTTTATATATATATATATAGGTAATTTTACTTTTGTGTATCATGATGTATATTTTGTGTATAACTCATGTATAAGTAATATATATTGTATAGTAGTGTATACTTTCTATATCTTTTGACAAACTATATTGTATAGTCATGTATAATTTCACTGTTTTGAGTTATTTTTTATGTAAATAAAACATGGGCTATTGTTTTGGTAAACTTTTTACTTTTTCATATATATAGGTAATTTCATTTTGATAAAATTACTTCTATTATTTATTATTTTTAAATTCTTGTGCCAAGTCAGTTATGAACAACTACTATTGAACAGAAGGAGTATGTATATATGTATATATATATATATATATATATATATATATATATATACGCCACTTTTTGTTCAGACACCAACCAATCATTTAATATTTTCTTAGTTTTGGTAGAGTAATATTATTGAACAAATTTCACCAATTTGTTCTGGGTTAGTCATTTTCTGTTATACAAAATATTTGATCTTTACTTTCTTTTTTTTAATTCTTACTAAGTCTTAATAAGAAGTGATACATTCTGAAAAATAATGTAAAATAATTCATTTAATAAGGAATAGTCATCTTCTGTTATATAAATCATTTGACCTTTTTTTGGGTCTTACCAAGTCTTAATAAAAAGTGATACATTGTAGAAAGTAATGGAAAATAATTTATATAAAAAGATATTGCAAGTATGATATTTTTACTAGAATTTATGAAAGTAATTTTTCTACTATAAATAAGAGGCTAAGGAAGTAGCTGAAGTACGCGCAGTTGTTGGATGATAGGCCTGCTTTAGCTGCTTGTTTAAACAGATAATTGTCGATCGATATATTTGTTGCTATAAAAATATTTCATGAATTTTTAATTTAATCTTTTTAAGATAGTTGTTTAGTTTAATTAAGATTTTACAATATTACTCCTACTTAATAATTTTTCCAATTGATTCAACTATGATTTCACTATATCATCCCAATCATTAATTTTAAGTTAGGTAAATACTGAAATTAGGATAAAATAATTTTTTTTTAAACTGGACAAATAACATTAAATAACTATTTTAATATCTTCCCGTGATTATATTTGTGTCAAAAAGGAGGTACTACAAATATATATATAAGAATTTAAAATCAATTAATTATAAAATTTAAAATTTAATCAATATTAATAATATATTTATTTGATATATTAATTTTACACTTAATAAGAAAATTTAATAGTATTCAATTATATTATTAAAAAATAAATTTATAAATAACTATTAAATTTGTGCATTGCACGAGATCTTCGTAGCTAATTCTTTTAATAAGTTTATTTGGCAAATAAAGAAAGTACTCCTTTAAATTAATTGAAACTTTTCTTAGAATTTTATTTAACATTTTTGCTCGTATTTTTTAAGAATAGGTTATTAATTTGTTATAATTATTTATACTAGAATTATTGATATGTCTGATTAATCAAACATGTGATAAATTAAGTTGTTCAATCAACTTTTTAGAAAGCAGAATAAAGTGTCTATTTTTCCTACTTTTTCTTTTAAACTGATTTATGAACTTTCCGGAAATTCACAAATACAATTATTGGTGGATTTAAGATATTTTTTGAGACTAAAAGTCTAACTTATTTGTAAAAAAAAAGGGAATTAAAAATAATTTGATATAAAATAATATATTTAGCGCTTTATTATTCTATTAATTTTAATATTTCAAGCTCCACGATAAAAGAATAATTAAAAAATGTAATCCCACATAATTAATTTGTTTATGGATTTGCACGAATATTATTGTAAAGTTGATTATAGTTAAATCAATCCTAAATCTTTTCTTAAACAGGTATTAATCGAACCCACTATAGGTTGAATTATAGACTTTTAATTTTTTTCTGAGGTAGGTGGTCCAAGTAGGTTTTCGAGGATAATGTTGTTGTTATAACACTATAATATATTTATTTTTTTTAGGTTTAATGAGATTTGGTATGAGATCAATGATCTCAATGATATTGATATTCCAATCTTTCTTCTTCGAACATATTAATTTGACCTTGTATAAGCCTATGAATAAGCAATCGTCGAGATTGAGTGAGCTATTTTTGTTTAGTAATGGTTCAAATAGATTTTGTACTTTGTATATATTAGTAAATAAAAATAAAAAAGGCTCGATCAATTTAACTATAACATCAATATATTTAGTGTAGTTTTACAATTAGAATTTGGGAATGATAATCATTACCCCTAAATATATGCTACAACGATCACTGATAGAGACGAAGTCATTTTTTATTTGGCCGAACTCAATAGCTTTAATTTAAACTCTAAATTTATAATTAAAAATTTATTGAATATATACAAAACTATAAATTATTAAAATTCAATAACTTTTAAAAAAAATTAAAATTAAAATTTCAAATTCATAACTTTTAAATTATAACTCCATCTCTATGAGTTGTTTATAGGGTGAACAAAAGAGAGTTGCATTTGTGAACATTAATTAACAAATTAGAATATTGTAACATTTTCAAAATGTTAAGAGCAAAAGCTAATAATACATTTACAATGGGAACATATTCTTGTGAATAATTTATACATTAGTCAACCTTCTTGTTTTCTCCACTTTCTTCTGCTTTTTATTAAATTTCAAGTAGATAATAGAATTCTATATTTTGCTTTTTTTAAATTTCAAGTAGATAAATAGAATTCTATATTTTGCTTTTACTAAATAAGATAATATCTAGTGAGTATGTGGTGGAGTATTATGGGAAAATAACAAAAATGATTTATTATGTTTTGGGGTATGTTTAAAATAATTATAAAGTGTGTTTTGAATAATTTTGGTCTTTTAAATTTGTTAATAGTGGACATTTTTCATTTCCATTAAATATTTAACAAAATATGTATGTTAATTTAATGGGAACTCAAAAAGATTGGAGGAAAAAAAAATTAGTGTGAAATAAAATTTGGAAATATAATTTTGTATTTTTTGCTATTTTTACTCTATTTCTAATGTCTAGTGTGTGCATATATATATATATATATATATATATATATAATTTTTGATCTATTATAATTTTTTGTGTCATAGTTCTTAAAATTGATGAGACTTTCGGGATGTATCTATTTTGATCTTTCTTTTTGAATTTTTACCAAATCTAAATAAATAATTTATTAATTAGTTAACGCTCACTTTTGACAAACATAAAGGATCAAACTGTATAGAACAAATTCTCGGATCGATTTTAAGCCTATTACAAACATAAAGAATCGAAGGTTTTTAATTTTTTTTTTAATTATATAATCCTTTTATTTTAATTTATATGTTATACTTTCCTTTTTAATTCATTGCAAAAAAAATATATCATATTTTTATGATTAAAAGAATCAACTATAAAATTCTTTTTTATCTTTAGTTAAAAAAACATGTATATAATTAAATCATTAAATTTGATTTTTTTTTTATACTTAGTCAAATGATATACTAATATTTAGGTGTCAATTACTTGGTGCAAGTTGTCATGAGCCGGACGAGCATTGAAGAATTCCATATGACAATATTTAATTGTACATTATTATAATCCTCAAACTAATTAAGGAATGTTTACATTGGAAGACTTGACTTTGATATACTAACGTATTTGACTACGAGGATTATCTAGCTTTTACAAATAATTAAAATTATTATTTAAAAAAAACTAAAATATATGTTTTATAATAAGTTATTAGAAATTTTATAATTTTATAAATATAGAATAAAAAAATTAAAATTAAATTATTATTATTATTATTATTATTATTAAATAGAGAGAGAGGATATTTTTTTAATTAACTAAAACAAATTTGAATATTAGGTGAATTAAGTTAAAGGAAATATTGAATTTGTTGCCTAAATTTCCACTCTCTCTAGAATTTATTAGGCAGTTTCCATTTATTGATAAATTGGTTTACGTTAAACTCCAAATTTGTCAACTAGAGGGAAATATTTTTGTCAATATAAAGTTTAGAGAAGATAAAGTTTTGTTGGTCTAAAATAAGTAGTGAACTAATTAATTAACTTGCTTATGCGCTTGAATTTAATTATGAATTTATAAATAGAAAAAAAATCTATTATTTAGGAGCTTTTTTAATAAAAATAGAGTCTGAAATAACATTTCGAATGGCCTTATTAATTAGACACGGAAGGTCAAGAACATGGTGAGACCCAAAAAAGAATTTTCTTTTAGAGAAAATGACAAAAATGGTCCCTCATATTTTGTTGTAGATTCAAAATATTACTTTAAGTATCAGTTAAATAATTTTAGTCTTCGTAGAATATTTGTCAAACAAATGATAGTTAGATTTAATTAGAAATGTGGATTTTAGTTTTTGAAAATTAAAAAACAATAGGAATTTCCTTTCAACATTCAGAAATCACAATATAAAAAATTATGATTATTAGATTTAATCAGAAGTGTGGATTTAATTTTTAATTTTACTTTTTTGAAAAAAAAACCAAAATAACAGAAAATTCCTTCAACATTCATAAACAACAATATAAAAAACTATAATTGTTAGATTTAATCAGAAGTGCGAATTTAATTTTTTTTTTAACACATTCATAAACCGCAATATGAAAACTATGATTATTAGATTTAGTTACAAGTATGCATTTTTTTAAAAAAAAAATAAAAATTTCCTTCAACATTCAGATTGTGCAACATAAAAAACTCTGATTGTTAGATTTAATCCTGGTGAATTTTATTTTAATAATGGAAATTTTCTTCAATTTTTAAAAACAATACCATACATAAAATAGATCAATATAACAGAAATTCCACCTCAAAAAGTTGCACCACACTTTTGAAATATACTTACTATAACTAACATAAACTATATAAAAAGAAATACTTTCAAAATGTGAGTTTCCATTAAATATTTTCTATTTTCACTATTTTAATTAAAGTTGAGAATCAGAACTTGATAAACATTTAACCAATAAAAAATAATCACGTTGGACAAGCTTAGAGGATGAAAACTGTTCAAATTATACTTAAAAAGATACTCCTTCTGTCCCATTCAGTTAGCAACATTTTTTTGGCCGTCCTTAAAAAATGTCATTTTATTTTAATTAAAAATAATTTATTTTTAATTTTTTTTATTTTTAATCAAATAATTTTCAATCACATAAAAATAATTTAATTTTTAATTTTTTTAATAAAATTATTCTCAGCCACACAAATATATAAGAATAATGTTATATCATAAATTTTTTAAAAATATTTATTTTTTTTAAATATTGCAAAGTCAAAAAGTATCGTATAAAAATGTAAAATGCAACAGATGAGTACTATTTTTAACCCATTGTCCAAGAAAAGGGACAATTATTCTCAGTTTCTCACTTCTTTCTCTGTAACTTCCATTTTACATAGAGTATTAAACTTGTCAATCTTTCTTCTTCGAAATCTCCTACAATAAACAAACATAGTATTTGTCATCCTATTCATAATCCTATATATATCAAGTTGTGTTGGATTCAGTTAAATAAAAAAAGATGGCAGGAGGTGGAGGTGATCAAGAAACAAATTTGGAATTTACACCTACATGGGTTATTGCCTTAGTCTGTACTGTCATAGTTGCTATATCTCTTCTTGTTGAAAGAATTCTTCACTATGGTGGCAAGGTGATCAACCATTCACTAGTTCTGTGCATCACAAAGTTTTCTTGATTTTTGTTATAAGTTTTTCGGAAAGAGCCCTCTCTATCTCTACGAGGTAGTGGTAAGGTCTGCGTATATTTTACCCTCCCTGGGTATGTTATTGTTTGTTGATTCACATAGTAATTTACTCTTCCTACTCATGATGTGTGTCATATCTCTTTTCTTGATCAGCCAAGTTCCTTCACTCAAGACTATCGTAAATTGACTAGTTTTACGTTGACTGTTAGCTGGTTTCAATATTTGTTAATTTGTGGAACAAAGTTTTCTTGACTTTTGGTATCTGATTTCATGTTTTGTTTACTGTATATAGGCAACTGCACCTTCTTCTTCTTGTTGTTGTTATGGTTCCTTGCATATGTGCTCCGCACTACTTTGATATTACTTGTCATGTTATTCCTTTAATTGTTGCTCTGATTTGCTTGAGTCGAGGGTCTTTTGGAAACAGTGTCTTTTCCTCTCCCACTCTAGCCTCCTCGGACCCCATTTTGTGGAATTTCATTGGGCATGTTGTTGTTGTTGTACTTATATGTTAGTTCATAGTAATTTACTATTGGTACTTCTTATGTGCTATAGCACGAGTTAATTTCTCAGATGATTATACAACTAACAGTTATTATCTCAGAAAGTCACTTTCTTTGTTGAAGAAAATTTTGAATCAAGAAGTGACTTTGTGAGATAATAAGTATCAGTTGAGTGATCATCTTAGAAATCAACCCCGTGTGTTGCTCAGACTCATCAAAAAATTGTTGCAGTACTCGTTTTTGGATGATCCGACATGACATTTTTGAAGAGTCTAAGCAACATAGATGATACGTATCATATTGCTTTTCTTGATCATCCAAGTCCCCTTAGACAAAGAGTATGATTTTTCTAATTATGATTTTTCTTGCAGTATTTACTCAAGAAAAACCAGAAGCCACTCTATGAAGCCTTACAAAAGATCAAAGAAGGTAAAATTCTAACTTCTCTTCGTGTAATTTTGTTTTTACTTAATCAACTTAACTAAAGATATCTGATTAGTTCGTATTCGAAAAAACATGATGAATGATGCAGAGTTGATGCTGTTGGGATTCATATCACTGTTATTGACAGTGTCCCAAGACAGAATTCTTAAAATATGCATCCCAAAGGACTTAACTAATCACTGGCTCCCTTGTAAAAAGGATGATGATGTCAAGAAAACTGCCCACTTTCAGACCAATTTCTTCTCTTTAATTCCGGGAGGAAGACGCCTTCTTGCTGGATCTGCTAATTCTGGTTATTGTGAGGCTAAGGTATGCATAAATAGTGTAGTATTCACTATGTGACATTTGAAATAAAAGGCAGCCCGGTAGACTAAGCTTTTGTTGTATCGATTTCATGTGTCATATAGTTTTACCTTGTATTTCTGGAAGGAGGATGCTTTGACCTTTTGATCAAACGGTGACAACTCTTACTGTTGTGCCAAGACTCTCTTCAACTAGACCATTTTACCTTCTCTCCATCACCCGAATTGTGAAGATAGCAAACAAAAGGGGGAAAATAATTGCCAATCAAGATTCATAAGCACAGTTTTAGTCTATATGCTGATGAAATTACGATGTCTTTTCTATCATATACCCTTGATTGATTTGGCATTTCTATGCATTTTCTCTTGTTGGAACTTAACAGGACAAGGTGCCATTGCTATCTCTCACAGCATTGCATCATCTCCATACCTTTATCTTCGTGCTGGCTGTTTCACATGTTACTTTCTCAGCTCTTACGATTTTATTCGGAGGTATAAAGGTAAAGTTTTCACTAGTCTTGCTTTAAGTTTCTCAATTCGTCATACAACTTAGTTACATCGACCCCAACCTCCCTTCGTTTTTTAATTGTACACGGTTACCTTGTGTTATCTGCGCAGATACGTCAGTGGAAGTCTTGGGAAGATTCTGTCCAGAAAGAGGAATATAATCCAGAAGACGGTACATTGGACTACTTAGTATTAGTATTAGTATACTTTCCCTTTGAACTAAATTGGACATAAAGTTTGCATAAGTACTCACTTGTCACGAGTTTAAGTTATGTGCACTAACAGTAAGTTAATTTGACATACAACAAGAAGAAATTATTCGTATCAATGTAGTAGCAATGATGGCATATTCATCAAAATGTAACACTTTCAACATAGAGTAATCTCTCTTGTTGTCATGCTAATTAAGATGTATTGTATCTGCAGTACTTCTATCGAAAGTTACACATGTCCAAGACCATGGTTTTGTCAAGGGCCGATTTCTAGGTTTTGGTAAAAGATCAACTGTGTTAAGTTGGCTGGTAAGTAGAGATGTTCCATCCTAATCATCCTTTTATGCATATTTTCATTTCTATATACTTGTGTTGATGTTTATGTCCAAACCGCAGGTTGCTTATTGCACATTCTGCTTCTATGCATTTTCAATATTTTAGGCGCGTCTAACAGTTTTCTAATTTGATCTTGATTCTCAGCATTCCTTTGTCAAGCAATTCTTTGGATCTGTTACAAAAATGGACTATACAACTTTGAGGCATGGCTTCATTATGGTACATTTACATTCATCTTTTTTGGTTTGTCCATGAAGCTCAACTCTTGCTGATTTTTTCCGCCTTAGACTCATTGCAGGGGGAACCCAAAGTTCAATTTTCACAAGTATATGATACGCGTACTTGAAGCTGATTTCAAGAAAGTCGTTGGGATTAGGTGAGTTACACAATGGTTACCATTTTGTTCAACATTTTCTTAATGTAACTAATTCACAGGTTCAACATTTTTATCTAAACACGTAACTAGTTCTCTATATAAACTTCAGCACTTGAAAAATTCAGTACTTGATGCTTTTCAATTATTTTTGTCGGCTAAGTCGAACAGGCTCTTAGTTCCTTTTGATTTTCAACTTGCTGAAATCTTACAATTTCTTCTGCAGCTGGTATCTTTGGATATTTGTGGTCTTGTTCCTACTGCTTAATGTTCATGGTGAGCTATATCATTTACTGTTTGATTAGCATAACTTCATTTGATTGTGAGCCTAGTTTAAGAGCTTATGTTTTAATCATCATCCCCTCTTTTATTTTCTCCCTCTTATTTGTATTTTGAAGAGGTGCCTTGGAGTAACAGTAAAATTGTATCCATGTGACGTATAAGTCATGGGATAGAGTCGTGGAAGCAACCACTAATGCTTGCATTAGGGTAGGTTGTCTTGTATCACAATACCCCTTGGGGTGCAGTCCTTCCTCGGACCATGCTAACATGGGATGCTTTGTGCACGGAGCTGCCCTTTTTTATCTGTGTTTGATTTCTCACTTTCTATTTGCAGGCTGGCATGCATACTTTTGGATAGCATTCATTCCCTTTGTTGTAAGTAATCAATACCATTAAGAATTACTAATCTTTGTCTACTGAAAATCCTGAAAGATGGATATGTTATTGTGATTATGCAGCTTTTGCTAGCTGTTGGGACTAAGCTAGAGCATGTTATAACTCAACTTGCTGGAGAGGTTGCTGCAAAGCACATAGCAGTGGAAGGAGATTTAGTTGTGAAGCCATCAGATGATCACTTCTGGTTTCATAGACCGCGACTAGTCCTTTTCCTCATTCATATCATCCTTTTCCAGAACTCCTTTGAGATTGCATTTTTCTTCTGGATTTGGGTAATCTTAAAAACAAACATGTAACAATTGTCCATTGTGTTTTCTTTTCTTCCTCTTCCATTAGTAATTGAGATTATCGCGTTCTGTTCATTGACAGGCTCAATATCATTTCAACTCCTGCATCATGGGAGAAGTTGGTTATATCATCCCTCGACTTGTCATTGGGTAAGTTCCCCCTTTCTGCTCTAGACGAGGAAAATACTTACCTACATCCGGTATTTACACCACACCAAACAATTTAACCATGAGGGTCACAAATTAGTATTGAGAATATATATCAAAAATGTTTATCTGCAGGACACGTCTTGTATTCACTTGCTCCTCACTTTTCACATATACCTAAACCTCCAAATATAGTATGAGCCACACTAGCTATTACATGATCTAATTGAGTTCTTCTGCAGGGTGATTGTTCAATTCCTTTGCAGTTATAGTACTTTGCCACTATATGCAGTTGTCACACAGGTCATCTTTCTTCAACCAAAAAATACTTACCATTTGGTTTTACAGATTGTTTTACTTGAACCTTTTCTCATTTGATGCATGAACGCAGATGGGAAGTTCCTTCAAGAAAGAAATATTCGACGAACATATACAAGACGGCCTTGTTGTTTGGGCTCGGAAGGCTAGAAGGAGAGCTGTCAATGGCTCCAGTCAGGTGGTCCATAAAGAGTCCACTTCTCCTATGGCTGTGCAGTTAGCACAAGTAGAAACACAAGAATCTACTATAGAAGAGGGCAATGCAGGAGAAATCAGGCATGCGACCAACCAACTCAACTCAAAAGTAAATTAAGCCAACTACCAAAATTACTCAGATATCTCAAAGCTGTTGAAATATAAAGAAACTTGTAAAAAGTGAGCAACTTTTTTAGAGCATAAACTCTATGCAGTACATATACTTACCCAAGGACGAAAAAGAGTGGTTTGAATTTTTTTTTGAGTAAACTCAGTTTGTATTAATGCATGTTTCAGTTTAAATGCTTTTTCCTTCTTTCTTAATTCAGTACTGTTACTGAATATGGACCAATGTTGTCACATACCTTTAGTCCTCATCAACTCTCTATCTTTGAGCACAAGATAGGTAATGGAGAGATAAAACTAAGCCCTTTCTTCAGAATAAGCACTTAGGTTACCATTCAATGCAAGTCTGGAAAAGACTTTGGCGCCTTCCCCACAGGGATAGTCTTGCTTCCTCAAAAAAATCACGGAGCCAAGGTCTATAATTTTTTAAACTTTTAAGCTCTTTCAGACAAATCTAAAATTGGATGAAAAATTTAATTAAAACCAAATTTAGCATCAGAATCGACGACATCTGAATCCCGCATCTAAGTTCAGCAAGTAATAGCAAGGGAGGTCGGGGAAGAGAGACTGGCGTGCATTCACCTCCAAGTTCAAGAAAAGTCATTGTAAGTTTAAATATTACATGGGTTTGTTGGAGGAAGAGAAAACAACATTTGGACTATAGTATTACAGAAAATCCATCATAAATTAGTCCACTTCTACAGCAACACCATCACAATCCCATTGACACATCCAGAAATCCAGCAGCAAAATACGTGAAAGTACAGAAGTAAAGGAATTTCTCATTCTTCAGCGGCACTCGCAGCACTTAGGTCCACATTGAGGTCAAGCACCTGAATAAGATATACAATTGAGCCAATTCAGTTAGGTCCTTCAAAGCTCAATATAGTTATTACAAATAATGCCACCTTTTAAATGAAATTATGTATATACCAACACTTTTACCACACAAACTGGTGAAGGGCACTAGAAGACTCGAACAAAAATATAGAAGCTATGACAAATTAATAGCATCAAATATACTTTTGTGAACTAACCGAAGCAAAGCACATAGCTCATGATTGAAAAAAGAAAGAGATAGAAATCGACATTTTAGTGTGACTTTAACTAATTAAGTTAGGTTCTCAAGCCCTTTATTAGTGGGATAAACACCCTCAATCATCAAGAAGAGGGATTTAATGTCAATGTTCATCCAGACCTTTGAAGAACACAGATATTCTACAGAACTTTTCCACTCAACTAATTCAACTTTGGTCCTCTTTGCTTGATTAAAAGAGTACAACAGAACCAAAGCCACACCACAGATTAAACTGCAGCCTCCTCTCTCTCCCCGTCTCAAACGTAAAGGAGTTTTTTATGGGACAGGACAATTTGTCCCTTTTCTGAATTTGCAAAATTAGTGTCCACTTCATGAAAATAGAATTCTATTCTTCATGCCATATACTCCTTCCGCTAAAGTTATTCATTTCAGCGTAACAGGATTCAGCTAGTAATATCTGAATGCTCTTTGAGACAAATATGCAGCAAAACACAGAAACTAAAAATGTTATTTATCACAAAAAATGGGTCAAAGAAGTTAAATTTTGCAAATAACATCTAAATGATAGCAAGACACGCTGCTTCTGAGACAGTGCATTGCGAAAAGAAAGTTCAGGCAGTAATTGACAAAATGTTTTAAGTCACTTTTCACAAGTAAAATGTTTTGGAAATTCGAAATCCTCAAAGTGTGTAGACAAAAGAGAAGCTATCTGCAATGACAATTAGATCTGTCCTAGTAATCTCCAAAGTACGTTATGGAAAGACCAAAGTCAGGTAAATAATAACTCAATACCTTTCCAGTTATTTTGGTGTACAGATTGAGCACGTCATCTACAGTCGACTCAAAGTGAGTTGTAGCATCATAACTCTGTTCAAAATAGAGAATACAGGAAATTTATATTAGGTCATCTTTCTGAAGTATGATTTTCAAATTAAAATCTAAGAGAGACTCACAGTTGATATAAAACAATTGTCCAAGGAGCACTCATTGACAGGTTCATATCTGTCATAAGTTTCATAGACGATCTCATCCACTGGCCCTAGAAGACTGACGCCTGGCTTCAGTTCACTCTCTGGGTTATCAGTTTCTGCCTCTGTTGAGACAAATGCAATGAATTTCCCCTTTGGAGCAACATTATGAGTATAAGAACAGCAGAACAGGTACCTGAAGAATTAAATGTTAACCTTAAGGTAAGAAAGAAGACTTCAGTTTTTAATTGTTATGCGCTTTTGAAAGAACAAATCAGAATTGAGTGCTGGATCGAGACTTTCAAGGATACACCCAGCATTCAGGACCCAACGAGTTAACATCTTCAAATATCACCCAATTGGCATAATACTCCATAAAAAAGTTCTCACCCGTTTACAAGACCAAAAGCACAGCTTGAACTGTCCAAAAACAAACTTCAAGTGCCATAACAACACTCACCACCCCACAAACAGAATCAGAGAATAGTGTAACGAGCTAAAAGAAAAGGTGCTGCATACAAGTAAAACTTGATGATTTTCAGGGTCTGGTACATACTGAGAAGCGTGCACAATACAGCAACAACAAACCCAGGACAATCCCACGGGTGGGGGATGTACAGTTACATCAACAAACCGGAAAAACACAACAGCAACGGGCATTTTTTGAAAATACGAGACACTGCAAAATTAATTAATTAACTGAAATATGAAAGGGTAGTCCTTATCCATTTTTTAGGGGGCAAAGGAAAAGGAAAGATCTGTATATTTGAGCAAATTGTGGAACTAATAATCTTCCACTAAAATGAAGGTAACCACATAGAACCAGGCTTTCACATGAAATATTTTGCAGTACTCAAGTAAGAATCAAGTAGACTGATATACATGTTTAGCAAATGAATGAGCGTGTTACGAAGTAAATTTTATTTGCGAATGATTTGTTATACTTCCAGCTTAGCACTGAGAATGTAAGTTTAGATTTTGTAAGATACTAACAATACTTACATATCTGATCTCCGACTCAGTTGCTTCTGAGGTAGGATAATCTGCACAGAGTGAGAGTCATTGGTATTTGGGATTGGGTGGCTCATAATTGCAATAGCTCTTGCAACTTTGCCAACCTTCCTCACCTGCAAATAGCATGTTTTGGGTAACTCATCCAATCACTTATAAACAGGTAGCTCATGATTGAAAAAAGAAAGTGCCAACCTTCCTCACCTGCAAATAGCATGTTTTGGGTAACTCATCCAATCACTTATAAACAGGTCAGATATCCTCATGACAAGAAGTTTGACTACGTCCACTTATAATCCAGTGAAATCTAGATTACTAGGAAACATTGTATATCATGTATAAATGATCTAACCTTACTTACACTCAAAGATCATGCTTGGTTTTACAGATCCAGCAGCCTATTAAAATTATTGGCAACAGAACAGTTATCTCCGCAGATAGAAAAACATTTACCTTGTTGGGCAAGTAGGAAGGATCACATACAACTTTCTTGCACTTTGCAGTTTCCCCTTCTGAAGTAACACCACAGGCCTTTCCTTCTTCATTAAACTCTACCTGGGATTTGAAGATGGCATTTTCAGAGGACTCAAATTACATAAATGTTTCCCTTTGCAAAAAGGTACAGAGTGGAAATACTACCTTGCATTCAGGTTTATTCAACATATAGGTCCCACCATATACAGCACTCAATCGAGCAAATGCCTAAATTAGCAAACAGAAAATAAAAAACATTAACATGAGGGCAAACAAGAAATGTAGTGAGGAACTCAAGGAAGTACCTGGGGGAGCTCTCCTAATCCATACAAAGGATAAATATATGGTGATCCTCCTTGGAAACGAGCAAGAGACTCAGCATATAACTGTCATAATATAGAGAACAAAAACTTCACATATCCACAAACCTTAAACACATTAGCAAGGAATTCAAAAGCAAAACAAAGTATTTCACCTTCATTCTCTTCACAGTATCCAGTGCTGGTTCATCTAAGTAGCGGTCATCTCTATGCAGTGCCAATGCATGACCAATGAAGTCCACAGTGTTGTCATCAAGACCATATTTTCTGTAAAAATTATCACATAACTATTAGCAAGAAAATAGAGTGTATGATTTAATAATGAATTATCAGAAGAAAAAAAAACTATCTAACAATCCCCACATGTCATGTAAAGCAATCACAAATCAACTGTTACCGACCCATAAGTATTTGCAGTTCAAAATATAATCTTCTTCACTGAAAAAAGCTTAACAGTAGGGGATCATCTTCATTGTCTTAATGGGAGTCATGCTGATATGTTTATATTTACATACTCAGACTTCACCTAGTTTGTGATCCTTTAAGAAAATCGAATCTCTTTGCTTATAAAGAAGGGCAAGCAGTACAAACACAAATTTATAATACAAAAATCACTTTAGCCAAGCATAGTCCTCAGACAGCTCAGCAAAGAAGAAAGATTCACTTTGCAGTAAAGAAATATAAGACCACAACAAGCAACAGTTTCAGTGCCTTTCAATAAACCTATTTACTAACTCACTCTTTTCACGATGCTCCTCAACCAAAGATTAATAAGTATGATATAGGCACACAAGAAAACTAGATCAGGACTCCTATGTTGTATGAAAATGTATTCAAATTAGCATATAGAAACTAAACACTGAATAGAAAGCAAAAGTATCAAGAGTATACGCAATAAGCTCTCTTGTGGTAACTCTTGTTAGATCCATCCCTTCATGTGTTTTAGGATCACTTTCTTTATAATCTTGGACATAAATGAAGAACTTCCGAGCACGCCGCTTCTCAAAAATGCCCATCAGAGGAGATTTAAGTGCCTCCATGTCAGTAGCTGGCACCTTGTGCACCTATTTCATCAGGTGTAACAATATTCCATGTTAGAACAAAGTTATCCAAAACCAATTTAACATTCAAAACGATGTAATTGTACCAAACATGTGAAAGACCACATACTTGAAAAACAATTATACCTTTCCTTTGTTATACACAAAGCTGCCATCAACCGCTTTAAAGTATAAATATTTCGTGACATCAGTGTGAATTAGCACCCGCACAAGAGCACCATTTGCCATAATAAACTGCCCCCAAAAAAAAGAAGATTTAGAACAACACAAACAATGAAGGTTTTGTTTTCATCAAGCAGATAGGCAAAGAAAAAGAAGATAACCTTAGGAATCATGTCAACATTGTAATCTCTACTAGAACCCAGTTCAGCTGGAGGTTTATCACCTCCTTTAAACCTCTTCCAAAGCTGAAACATCATAACTCTATCAGACAAATAGGAGAAACAAATAGCATAAATAAATCATCCCCAAGATTTAAAGAAAATTACCTGGACAAGATTGAGGGAAGTTGATTCTCCTCCGTAGTAATCATTTCTGTCCATGTGCAGAACCTATTTCACATGAAATAAGCATTAAGCAATCACCAAACAACTAAAATAAATATATAAAAAAAAGGTTAAGCATATTTAAAATGATATCTGTGCCCCCTGCACCTCCAAAATATTCTTTCCCTTTTCTTTTCTTTTCTTTCACCCTAAACTTAAATCGATCAAAATTCTATCATCCAATCCCCATAAAAAAAGTTGATTACTCTCTTGCATTTTGCTTTTGAAGATACATAAACTCAAAGCATTAAATCCCATAATGACCCAATTTAGCTAAAGCGCCATATGTTGTATGATGAAAAGCTTGTGCAGATAATCACATCAAATAAGTATATCTCCAAGTTACACTCGCTTGATAACTCAAATTTAGTACTCATGCACTAGTTAGGCCAAGGTAGCTTTTTTAGAATGATGGTGTTATCAAATGTACGTATACAAAGCACCAGCAAATAATATAACTTGACAATGAAGATC
>DF361184.1:16534-37436 GCA_000787875.1 Solanum virginianum | reverse complement strand
GATATGGTTGATATTCTCGATTATTGATATGATTATGATGATCTAAAATATGATGATGGTTTGGGCATTTGCTGCGACACTTGATATTATTCCTTGGGTGCATATGATTTGTATGAGTTTCATGCCTTAATATCCCTGTTGTGGTGCTATTTACATGTCTACATGCATAATTGGGTTGCACTATTGATTTATATCTATTATGTGTGGCTTGTAACATCCTTTGACCTGGGTAGGAGGCAAGGGTATTATGATTCACGTTGGAGCCACCCCCTTGACCCGGGCAGGAGGTAAGGGTGAGATTCACACCTCTCATATCTGACCACGGGCAGGTGGCAAGGACTTGGCATCATATTATTACTTGACCACAAGCAGGTGGCAAGATTATGGCATACTAATATTACTTGACCATGGGCAGGTGGCAAGGCTGTAATGCCCTTAGTATTTGGCATGATTAGTTGTGCATTATATTTCTTCAGGTGGTTATCGGACATCATGGATTCTTGAGGACATTTTACCTCATTACTAATATATATATATATATATATATATTTGGATCCTCTTTTATTTGTTTTCTCTAAGACTATGTATCAAATATTATGAGATAATTGTATTTACGCTTCAGTACTGTTTTAGATGCTTTTATACTCATGACTCTAGGTTTTGGGAGATTTACTATATTTTATGAGTTTGTTTCTATTTTATTTATCTTTCGTTAGTTGCGATCTATTTTGGGTCATGACACAAGGAGAAAAGCTAATATGCTAAGACAATAAACACTGTGAGTATCGTCCGAACCAACTCCTGATTTTGAATCTTCAACTTTAAAGGGAGCGAGGTTCCCTACAAATTCTTCAGAAGGAGGAAGTGGTGTTGCTAAAAATATCAAGCAGACATTAGCTCTACTTGAGGTCTCTGGTTCAAGGAACTTTACTACAGGGAAAGATTGTCACTCATCTAATGAACCTTCTCCATATGTATCGTGTAATGTGAGCCTTCTGAAAATAAACTTTCACAATAATTTGTACTTCTCCTCAAGGCCTCCAACGGTCATGCAAGCAATGACAACTAATACTTCATCTATGGAAGAACAACTTGCAAATCTGGTAAAGATAATTGAAAGATTGATCAAGCATATGCAACACGAAGAGTCTCACATTGATAAGTTGATGGATAGGGAGGACGGGTTACAAGATGGGGAATCTAGCCATGCACCTAGGAAGGGTATTGAAATCCAAGAGATTGAGAATCCTATGAAGCAAGCATCGTCTATCAAGGAGATGTCAGTTTCTACTGAAGGGATGATCCTACTTGATCAATTAAAGGGGTTTATTGAAGGGATCATCAAAGACATGAAGGGATCATCAAAGACAAGTATGAAGTCTCTGTAAAGTCTTCCAATATGTATGTTAAGCCTTGCAATGTAAGGATTGATAGACTTAAAATGTTTGTCGGTTATCAACCCCCTAAATTTTAGCAGTTCAAAGGCAAAGAAAATCCAAAGCAGCATGTTGTACACTTTGTGGTGACATGTAATGATACTGAGACTTATTAAGACTATCTCGTCAAATAATTCGTCCTCTTCTTGAAAAAATTCCTTTGACTAGTGCACAAATCTTAAGCCTCATTTCATTGACAGTTGGGAGTAACTAGAGCATGAGTTTTTCAATCGTTTCTATAGCACAAGGCATACAGTGAGCATGGTAGAACTCACAAATACTCGCCAAAGAAAGGATGAACCAATCATCGACTTCATAAATTGATGAAGGAATGCGAGCCTTAATTTTAAAGACAGATTTAGTGAAGCTTCTACTATAGAAATATGTATCCAAGGGTTGCACTGGGGGCTTCTCTACATCTTACAAAGGATAAAACCTAATTCCTTTGAAAATTTAGCTACTCGTGCTCATGATATGAAGTTGAGCATGTCTTCTGCAGGAAAAGATAAGATGCTCGTTCACGACCCTCGCAAAAGAAAGGACAAACAGGAACCTAAGAAATAGAGCAAATTTGTGCCCAGGAATGGCAACAAAGAATCCATGAATGTCAAAATGTCACCTGTGAAGTTTATTATGAAGAAAAGTAGAAAGCAAAGTGTAAAGACGACTGTTCAAGAACATCCAAATTGAAAGCTAACCTTAAGAGAGATGCAAGAAAAGGAATATCCTTTTCTGGATTTTGATATTTCTGAAATTTTTGATTAGTTGGTTGATCTATAGCTTTTTGAATTGCCAAAGATGAAACGACCCGATAAAGCTAGAAAAACTGATGACCCGAATTATTGCAAGTATCATAGACTTATAAGTCACTCTCTTGAAAAGTGTTTTGTCTTCAAGGATAATGTTATACAATTGGCTAATGAAAAGAAGATTATCCTTGATAATAGAAAGGCAATTTCTAATCAAATCTCTATCATATTCGCTTCACACCCGATACAAATATGTACATCTAAAGAAGAAGGGCCATCATATCAAGAAAAATCCAAATTGATACAGATACTAATAAAGCTTGGGTTCTTTTGACTGGGCAGAGATGCAACAAGACAAGTTCACTGAAAGAATCATTTGAACAATCTATCAGACAAAAGGTAGTGAAGAGATCAAAGAAGCAGAAGTCGATCAGACATCCAAAGAGGTCAAAGGTAGAAATGCATCACCATCTAAAACCGCGATGTCCTGTGATTTTGGGGAAATTCTTACCAAGTTTGTTTCGGTGTGGAGGCTACTCAAGACAATGTTGAGGCATCATTTTTCAGTGCTGACATGGAAGAAACAACAAATGAAACTTCATCGAAGGTGTCTCCTGCTAACAAGAAGAAGCAATGGGTGAAATCCCATCAAAAGCATCTCCCTCATATTCTATAAATTCTTTGGATCCCTCTCTTCAAGAAGTACATACATGTGATACAACGATCACATTTATTAATGATGATCTTCTATTTGGTGAAACTTTACACGATCGTTCTTTGTATATGATGGATCACATGCTGGAGAAGAACATAAATAAAATCTTGATAGACGAAGGATCTGTGGTTAACATTCTACCCATCTACACGTTGAAAGAGCTTGGAATCACAATTGAAGAACTAAGATAAAGTTGTTTGTTAATACAAAGATTCAATCAAGGGGCAGAGGTCTATAGTGGATGATTTGCGATCAAGTGCATGGATGCATGTGATTGATGCAAAGACTTCATATAATATATTGCTTGGAAGAATTTGGGTGCACGAGAATAAAATTATCTCATTTTCTTATTATCAATACTTAAAGTACCTTGAAGATGAAATTGAAAGGAAAATAGTTACTGACTATAATCCTTTCATTGAAATTGAGTCATACTTTACCAATACAAAGGTTGATTTGAAGAGTTATGTTGTGAAAGAGCTAAAGCTTGAGGGTGTCAAATAGACCAAGTCTGATAAGCTTAAAGTCGAAACAACCAATGCGGCTATTGAAAGGGCCAAAGTTAATATGGGGGAGCCTAGTACTTGTCCAAATAAGGGAAGACCATACCCTCGAAAAGAAATTCAGCCTCTACACTCTGTTATGTTCCAAAGTGAAGAAAGAGAAGGATTAGTTATCTGATGTACGAGAGAATGTACTGGGAGGGTTGACTCTTTTTATCAAACGGATTGATGCAATAAACTTGTCTCCAAAATTGTTGGAAAATTTTATGGCTCAAAATTCGCCTTAAGATATATCACTCCCTACAAAATGTACAAAAAGTTTTGATCTATGCTTATAAGTTATTAGCAAAGGCTAGGTATAACCCTGATGAGTCATCTAGTCTAGGAAACCTCCCATCAGAAAGCACAACCAGGCAAGCACGTGAAGGTTTAGGCTATAACCAACCACAACCAGTTCGCATCTCCATAAGAAAGACAAGCAATAACTATATAGCTTTAGAAGGTGAGTGTGCTTCTTCTAATAAACGACCTTCTGTCTTTGAATGACTTGGAAAACCTACTGCAAGAGCTTCTGTGTTAGAGAGGTGAGGTCCATTGAAGAAGAAGAATAACAAACATCAGAGAAGTTACCTAAGAGCAACGACACTTCTTTACCTATGATACAAAAGGATTTTGAAAGCGTAATTCCTTCTAGGATGAAGCGACTAGTGGAACTTGTAGTTTCATGGAAAGAGATACTAAAGGCGAAGGCTCACATTGTAGTTTACACTAAAGACAACGAGGAAGATGAAGAAAGTGTAGGCTCTTCATGTCATGTTACAACTCGGATTGATAACCATACCTCATGCCAACTGAAAATTGATGAAGTAGTAATAATCAACTACTACATTTAAAACTCGTAATAATTATCTTTAAACTGATTTGTGAGAAAACATTATCAAAAATAAATGTATATATTTTTTAATTAGACAAACATGGCAAAGTCCCATTTTACATTTAGATGAATTATTGAATTCCTTTTAGGGCCAAAACCGATTAGGCCCTAAATGATTTTTTATTTTTATTTTAAAAAAAAAGACATAAATTAGGAAAGTGCACTTTTATATTGTGTAGAAGCTTCATGACTTTGTTTATTCTTATTTCTAAAGAAGACTAAAAGTTTCTAAAAGCAAAGAAGCTTATCTGAAGAATAGATGCTCCGGATCTTTTTCATGGGCGTGAATTTTCTTTTCAATCGGAGGAAATAACATCTACTTTATGATCCTCAATTGCTCTTCATTGTATCTCTTTTTGAATTATTTTTGTGTTTCTGTGTCCACAGTGTAAGGTAATTACTATCTTTATGTATATATGAAGACAAGTTCATCCTCATATTATACTTTTGTGATCTAATCTTTTACATGAATACTCGTTCTTGAATGTTAGCAGGACAAGAACATCTGATTGAACAATTTTATTATGAACCAGAATGTTAATCCTAAAATGATTTAAGGACTAGAAAGATGTCGGTCGCTAAAGCTTCAAGGACCAGAAGTGGTGTTAATATCATCAATTAAGGACCAAGAATGTTGTCTCTAAAGGTATTTAGGGACTAGTCTTGTAGTGTCTTGAGTAGTCCAACATATCCTTTTAAAAATTTATGAGATAAATTTTTTATCTATTTTTTAAAATAATTTGAGGATCGTTACAAAAAATCGTGAATTCTGATATTGTGCGCATAGAACTGATTATGTTCTTTTGATTCGTAGAAACTCTGCTCTAAATTTGATGACCTTTGGCAGTTTATGTTAACAACCTCATGTTTTGATTAAATCTTTGTACTTATTTAATTGTATGAAATATTTTATTAATTTAATTTTATTATGAATGTGTCAGTTGGATTACTTGATTAACGTGAAGATTACTTGTAGCTTAAGTGTATATAAAAATAACTGACGGAGGTTATCAACCCCACAAAATGAAATACTCCCTCTATTTCGTATTAACATAATTTGTTATAAATATAATTTTGTAAGGAATGTAATTTATCTTTTAAAAAATATAAAATTTTAATAAATAAAAAAAATATATAAAAAAATTCAAACATCCATTTTTAATAATCCCTATAACCAATAATTGGTAAGTCTTTGCATTTTATCACCTATTCCTTTTTTAACATTGCATAAATAAAAATATTATAAATTGAAAAGATTAAGAGCCCAATAATCTATATCTATTACTCCATATAAGATAATGAAAACATAACAAATTAATTTTAAAAAATGGAAGTTTTAGGCCAAACATATATATAAATTTTTAAACTTGGCGTTAAATTTTATTTTGACACTTTAACATAATCTTATTTCATTTTAACTTTCTACTTAAATTTTCATGATTCATTTTAACACTTCTGTCCAAAAAAAATCAATAAAATGAAAAGAATTCACGTGTTATAATATGGCACAAAAGCCCATCAAAGTTACATACACAACTCGTCCTCATTTTACATTTTGACATTCTTTCCTTTGTTCCATTTCAACTCTATTCTTTAAGTACTATTTAAACACAAATATTAATTTTATAATTTTTTTATTTTTATATATGTTTCTTATTTCTATTTTTTCATTTTATAATCTATGTTTGTTCGTTAGTTTACAAAAGATTTATTTAAAAATTAACTAGTATTTTTTTAAAAAATAATAATATATTCTTAGAGCTTCTCTCTCTATATTTTTTTAAAAAAATAACCAAGAAAAGTGTGTTGGTTTCTTTTTTAAACAATCAATTAAATTAAATAACATCATATATTTTATTTTTTTTATACTCAAATTATGTAAATTTAACTCAAATACTAACTTTCTAATATTTCATTCAACTCTATACAGGTAAAAAGAATCCTTCTTCAATACGAATAAAAAAATAATTATCATGCTAATAACAATGCTAAAAAAATTTAAAACTAGATAGACGTCATTGCATAGCTATTGATTTTTAAGAAAAAAAATAGATGCGTATTCGTTGGTTATTTTTCACATAAAAATGTAGGGAAATTCTTTTTTTTTTCCTAAAAAACATATTGTTCATCAAATTTTATTTTATTTTTATGAAAATTGATGTGCGAACATTAATTTTTAAAATGCAAAATTATAGTTATATATAAAAATTTATCATTATACATAAAAAAAAATAGAGTTGAATGTTAAAATAAAACAAAGCCAATAAATAGTGCCGAATTGAAAATTAAGAGGAAATTAGAGGGGTTGTAAGTGTTTGACCTCAATTAAATAATTATTGTGTAAAATTTTTTATTCCTAAATAAAATTTTAAAACCTTTTAATTAGAAAAGAATTTTTTTTAATCTAATGGATCCAGCTTCACAGGTGAAGAATGGTGATATTGAGGGTGACAAAAAATAAAAGAAATAAAATTGAATTAAAAAAAAAAAAACTTAAGCATGATGCACACACTTTGCCTATCATTTACTTGCATTTAAATGGTATACTTTTAATAATGTTAAAATGTTTACTTGGAACGGTCACTAGTTAAGGTGCCAAAATTAAAAAAGGCAATTTCATAAAAAAAATTATTTGCATAAAATATGACCCACTTTTCATTTACATCAAAAATAGCCCAAGAAGATCATGGGCTCAACACAAATTAAATTAGCCCAAGGTCATTAAGCATTTTTTTGCTCAAAAGCAGCCCAAATTCGGAAAAAAAATTACTTTTTTTTTCTGGCAGCTTTTTTTTAAAAAATAAATTTATTTTATTTTTATTTTGCTGTGGATTTTTGTATAAAAAAGAAAAAATTTCTTTTTTTAAAAAAAAATTCATTTGTTTTTTGGGTAGCATTTTTTCAAAAAAAATTATTTTATTTTTATTGTGTTATGACTATTATATATGTATATATATACACACACATACACACAAAGATCTATATATATATACACACACATAATGAGATCTATATATACACACACACACTGAGATCTCTCTCTCTACACACACACACACACATATTTCATGTATCGATTCTGTATACATGTGTATAAATATGTATCAATATTCTATAAATAGTTATGTATGTATTGACGTTATATAAATTATGTATAAGCAAGTATCAACATTATATAAATAGTATGTAAATGTGTATCAATATTGTATAAACTGTATACAAATGTGTGTTGATATTAAATATGTATGAAATGTATTGATATTATATAGATGGTGCATGATCGTGTATCAATATTGATATTTTATTTAATCGTCATACATTCACATCTTAATAAAATAAAAAATAAATAAGAAATAATAGAACGAAAAAAATTCACAAATGAAGTCAAACAATTAAAAAAAACTTAAAAAGAACAAATAAAAACATTTAACATTGATATTTTAAAAAATTATTATGTAATAGATAAATGGACAAAAAAAATTTAATCGGAGGAAATGAAAGAGTCTGCCTTTTACACTTTTCTTACTGATTAAGTACAATGCTTAGTTTTATTTACAAAACAAGATATAGGATTTATTTCTGTTTTACTTTTAATTATTAATAAAATGGTGGGCTCCACCAAAAATTTAAACTAAAAAAATATAAATTTGCCCACAATCTAAATAAAAAGGAAAGAACAAAAAGAAAAAAAATAGATGCAATAAAATAAGAAAAAGAAGAAGAAAAAAAACGTGGCAGAAGATGGAGAAGGCCAAAATGGCCAATACCCAAATGCAATCAATTTGTAAAATACATAGTCAAGGCAGTTGAAATAGGCTAATTTATGTAATAAAAAAATGAATTATTTTTCATATAAATAATTTTTTTCAATGACTTGTGGGCGTAATTATCCCAATAAAAAATTATCACAAGTTTAAGGGGCCCTATGTGTTTGGCCATATTTTCAAGGAGAAATTTAATATAGATACAAAAAAATTAATTTATTTATGATAAATATATCTCATATTTTATTTACATAATAAAAAATAGTTAAAATGGGTTCAATTATTGAGCCCAAAATTTGGTCCAACTAGATAATATCATGCAGCCCATAGCATAGGCCTTTCTTTGGTTCCTTTCTTTTTGCTTTCTTATTTTCTCTTCCACTGCAACATTAATTTTTAAGAACTTATTTTTTAAGTTATTTTTTGTTACATTTTCTAGAATAAAAAATATCTTTTACTTTTCTGTGATTTTTAATTAAAAAAATATTTTTTCAAAAATAAAACCTTTCATGTATTTTGTAGCAACATTTTTTTAATTAAAACTTATTTTATTTTTATTTTGTTATGGTTATATATATATATAGAGAGAGAGAGAGAGAGAGAGAGTGACAAATTTTGAAATAAAATTTTTTCATTTATTTTTTTCATGTAGCAATTTTGTATACAAGTGTATAAACATATATCAATATTGTATAGATAGTATGTAATAAAATAACATTGTATAAATTATGTATAAGCATGTATCAATATTGTATAAATAGTTTGTAAATGTGTATCGATATTGTATAAATTGTGTACAAATGTGTGTCGATATTATATAAATATATTTGTAATGTATTGATATTATATAAATAGTAGATAATTGTGTATTCATATTGTATAAATAATTATTTAATGTATTGATATTGATATTTATTTGATTATCATGTATTCCTCATCTTAATAAATAAAAAATAAACAAGACATAATAAAATGACGTAAATATTTATTTTTTTCACAAAATAAGTGAAACGATGTCAAAATGAATTTTTTGTTTGAAGAATAGCAACAAAAAATGTACAAATAATTATGTAATATATCTATATCGATATTTATTTGACTATCATGCATTCTCACCTTAATAAAATAAAAGAATAAATATGAAATAATAAAATGACAAAATAAATTCACAAAAGAAGTGAAATAATTTTTTTAAAAGAGATTTTTAAAAAGTGCAAATTAAAAAATTCATAAAATAATTACATTTAAAAGAATTAATTTTACATAGCATAACAAAAAAAAAATAAAAAGATGAAGGAAAAACCTTTAGGCTGGAAAATAGAGAACTGAATCTTAAAAACCTTAAGGTTATGATACCATAATAAAGTTGGAAGATATAAACTTGAGAAGAAAGTTTTCCTTATTGTATTCATTTGTACATTGCTCCTATTTATACAACTTTATGTAAACTATGAATAAAAATAAAGGAAAAGTAGTATTTACACTTGTCCTATTTTTACTAATCTAGGAATAAGAATCTGTACTAGGTATATTCTTTTGTGTGCTAATCTTCTGCATTGCTATAGCTGGAAATAGAGTCATGTGGATAGTGAAGATTGTGTCCAGTACATCTTTAATCAATGGTCTTGAGTGTTCCATGTGTTTGTACAACTTCTCTTTTCTTTGAAATTTCTTTCTTTTTCTTCATTCTTTCTTTCAAATTTTTGTGTTGATTAGCTTGTACACCAATAATATGAGACGCGAAGTTGTCGTAACATTGAATCAAAATCGTGCCGACTTCGCAATACTGAATCAAAGGTGAGTAGGAGATATTGCTTGGCGAGAAGGAATTGTATGCAGAGCATGACTCAGGCGACATCCCTTGTAGTCTATCGGAGGTACGTCGGCGGCCAGTAGGAGAACAGAAAGAAAAAGTAATTAAGCCATGAGAGAAAGTACGCATGTGCTCGTGTGAGAAGAGAGAGAGAGTGCATGCTTTTTTATGTCTGTATTGTTGCTAGAGAGGAAAATTGAGTGACAAATTGATTTTTCTGTGATTTGAAGAAAGAGAGTGCATGCTTCTGTCTTTGATTGACTTGGAAAACCTACTGCAAGAGCTTCTGTGTTCGAGAGGTTAGGTCCATTGAAGAAGAAGAATAACAAGCATCAAAGAAGTTATCTAAGAGCAATGACATTTCTTTACCTATGATACAAAAGGATTTTGAAAGCGTAATTCCTTCTAGGATGAAGCGACTAGTGGAACTTGTAGTTTCATGTAAAGAGATACTAAAGGCGAAGGCTCACATTGTAGTTTACACTAAAGACAACGAGCAAGTTGAAGAAAGCGTTGGTTCTTTATGTTTTTGACATCCAATTTTTATCCTCCAGGAAGAATTGATTAGATTGCCCTTTAATTTGATAACCGCAATATATAATTACATAAGTGTTGACATCAAATTTTTACCCTCCACGGTACAAATCAATCATCGAGCTTTTAATTTTAACAATTTGAAATAATTAGCTTTCGAAAATACAAAAAATATTTTCTCAAATAAATTTCCTTTTTTTAGGAGTTATTATTCTTAATTATTTTAGATTGATAATATTAAAAGCTCTTTAATTAATTTATATAATTTGTCGTGTAGTCAAATTAGTCAATCGAATTCAATTTGATTACTTTTAATTGGCTAAAGTTGTAATCGAATTGGTCAAATAAAAATACCCCTACCCCTTGAACCCATTTTCAGCTTTCTTCTTGGACCAAATTCTGGCCCAAATCAAGTCAAGCCCCAGCCCGAATTCCAATACCCGACCCAGTCCAATTCCTCTTTCAATAATCAACACATTATAGAACATATACATATGTACTCCTCAATGTTGATCCCACGCGCCCCTTTCCCTTTTCTTTCCTTCTTCTTCTTTCTTCTCTCATACGTGCATTCCATTCTCTCCCTTTCCCTTCCTTCTTCATCGACCAGACGCGAAGAACAGCTGCCACCAACAAACGCCAAATCCAACTTTCACTTCCTTCTCCATACATACACGTCGCCCATCCCCTCACCTCAGTAAAAGAGTCGTTGTGAGAGTGGGGTAGGTGTCCTCATCCCGAAGCTGTCGATGCCTCTTTGATCCAGATTTAACGGAAAAAGGAATAAGACAAAATGATTTCCAAGGTGGAGAAATTCAAAATTAGAATGAAAAGAGAAAACCCAAAATTCGCTCCCAATTTCTCGAATTGCCCTCTGTTTTCCCCCCCACAGGTAACCCTAATCATCTCCTATAAAATCCCCTCTTCTTCGTCATTTATAAAAAGGATTTTGAGGGGGCGGAGGGAGTCGTGGATAATCGAAAAACCCTAGCTAATGACAATCGACTTCTACTTTCAAAGAAAACATTCAAAACCCAAGAAAGGGTCTTGTTTCGTAGCTTTTTCTTTTTTTGAAAAAAAGGGAAGTTTGTTGATCCCAAAGCATTCAACACTGGACGTCTGAGTTTCGAAGTCAAGGAATTCGTGTAGGAATCTTGCTGTGGTGTAAGCGTTTTCGCTCAGGCTCGTCGTCTCAGTTCCTGCTCTGATATAGGTAATACTCTAATTTTTCTTCTCTGTTTTATTTCAGTCTCATACCTTATGTTCAAATGTGAATCCTGAAGCTATATCAGAGTTGTCATATTTGTATTTTGTTTTTCTTGACTGGAAATTCCCTGTTGTGACGAGTTGATGTTGTGGTGTTGTTGTTGTTGTTTAGTCGTTAAGACGTTTCTGGGACTGTGTTGTGATGCCGTTAGCTGTCGATTTCGTTGTTTTTCACTCAATGTGTGTTGTGTTTCAATCAATTTCAAGTCTCTTTTTCTAATTAAGTGAGGTTTCAAAATACAGTCTCATGCTTTTAACAGCTGCGTCTATAACGTGAGTTTGATTTCTTGCTAAAATGGCTTTAAATCCATGGGCATGTGTAGCGAAATTCACCTCTATTCTCTGTCTCCGTCTTTACCTTTATCTTAGAGTGAATAGTGCTGGTTCTACTTCATTTCTGATTTAGAGTCTAGGGTGCGTATTTTTCTGACTTCGTGATTGATTAAACGTTGTATTTCAGGGTTCTTATTAGTTCACTTATTTCGACGACGAATGTATGATCTTATTAAAAAAAAACCTTAACCCATAATTGTAGACCCCACTTCAGTTTTGTTATTGTCGAGCTCATCAGCATCTTAAGCTCCCTGTTTGTATCTTTGTTTCAAGGTCTAGCTACTATTAAATTAATAACTTTGTGTTGAATGAGCACAAGTTTTGCTCTAATTTTGCTTTAGCGTGTATCAGGAGGTCTCTTTGAAACCTTGCCTTCTTCCAGCATTTTAAAAGAGATAAAATTATTTAGTTTGGTCTGCAGTAGCTAACTTGTCTCTATTTGCTATGAACATTTTGATTGACATTTTTGTTCAAATTTTGTTAACATGAATCCTTGTCCTCTGATTTATTTGATCTGGAAAGTGTCTCTGATCTTGGTTTAACTATGGCATTTAGGATTTAACTTAACTCAATGCTCTTTGGTTTTTGAATTCGGTTTTGTTCAAGTTTCTTAACTTTTGGTTCGTTAATGGTGTGATTACTTTGTCTCGGGATCAAGGAGTTCTCCGTAAAAATGGTGACAATTTTATTAGAAAAAATATCAAAGTTGTTTATGCTAATCCTAGTCTTAAAGATTTAGATTTATATATTAATTTGAATTCTTCTTGATTGCTCCGCTTGTGTCTAGGAGCCAAAGTTGTTGATTTCATTCAGTTATAATATCATCCTTTTAGTTGATTAAGAGTACTGTGGGGTATTCTTGCAGCTCTCACGCGAACACTAATCACTTTAATCTTTTGTTGTGTCTTAGTAGCTCCTGTTAGGCATGAAAATATGTTGTCTCATTTTTTTAACCTTTTAGTTATCCTTTATTGCTTCATCATGTTGAAGATCACTTTCAGTTTACAGATTGTTTACTTGTACTACTGTTGGGAGAGATACATGATGGTTAGTTTAAGGGTTTATTATATTGATATAATATTCCCTTGTATCAAATGACATTATTTTGTTTTCTTATTTTCTAGTTGTCTCTTGGTGTGGTTGTGTGGAGCTTTTTTTCCTTTCCAATATTTGGTCTTATTTGTGGTTATTTTTATTAATTTTTATTCCAATTTATCTCATTTGATGCGTGTAAACCTTTCGAGCCCATTGGGATCCATTTGTAACCATATTGGGCCATGAAGGCCCAATTCCTTGCATTCAATAGCCTTGGGACGTTTTCGAGTCAAATGGAAGCTGATATACAAGTTTTTGGAAGCTAAAATCAGCATATATATCTTGATATACACTAATATGCAGCAGATATACACTGAGTATATATCCCAGGATATGGGCCACAAGTCCATCTAGCAGGAGCAGCAGCAGGGATGAGCAGGCCCAGTCCATTTTATAAATTGGGGAGATTTGAATCTGGATCTGCCAAACCCAATTTCCATTCCCTCAATTTTTCCTTGTATTATTATTTTATTTATAATATTTGTTATTATTTAATACTAACTCTAACATTATTTGTGTTATTATTTATTAATCTAATTGTTTTCCCAACATTGCCTCCATTTATGTTAATTTTTGTTATCAATGATTTTCTTAAGTGTTGAAATTATTCATGCAATTCATTGTTGGTTTGAAGTGTCCGTTAATTTTGAACTTGATCAATTTTTTAAATTTAATTAATTCTTTCAAATGTAGTCAACATTTTTTTTTTCAAATTTAGCCAATTCTTTCAAAATTAGTCAACTTTTTCAAAGTCAATCAAATCTTTTAAAAGTTAGTCAATTTGCTAATCGTCGATCAACCGCACATTAGCGACCATTTTGAGTGATTGAGTTCTTTTCAAAGTGGAAATTGAACCCGAATCCTTCCTTTGGTATTTTTAAAAAGATTTTTCTGTTATGTCTTTTTAAATATTTATTGGTTTCCTAATTATCCTTAAAATTAGATGGCGACTCTTTCAATTTTTGAGAATTTGGTTTCTACTTAAATTATAATTAAGTATTAAATCGGATTTTCAAAATGTAAAAGTCATTTTTTCGAATTAAAAGAAATGACGACTCTGCTGGGAATTTTCAATTAGGTTCTAACCGTTAGATTAGATTGTTTGGCTAACTATTCAATTTGTTTAGTTGTATTTCCTTATTTGCTTTATTTGTTTAAATTCGATATTAAATTGTCATTTGCATTTCATGACACTTTCTATTATATCTTATGTATTTGGGAGGATGGTTTTGCGAACCCGCAGCCAAATTTCCAAATACTTAACTCTTTTCGGAATAAGTGACAATTTATTGGTTCGTAATGTGTCCAATGATTGTCATGATTTCCATCTCAGGTTGTCTGCCTGGGTTCTCGGTCTATTCAAAACTCACTCTTAGACACCTAGGATAGAGCGAAGTCAAATCCCTACTTCTAAGCATTGACTTAAGACGACCCAACATGTAAGGCGTGTTGGGCCCATTAGAAAGACCACCTTGAGTTCAAAGTGGTCCCCGACCCAAATGGATGATCATGCTTATGTGTTTATATTTGAAGGATGTATATGTTATTTGGCGAACCTTTGCCCCTCGCAGTTGGAAGTTCATTTTAATAACACATTTTAATCAAAAGAAGGTTGTTTACAAGGCATTACACTCAAAGACGTTCAGAGTTGATGAGAAGTCCAAGAAAAAGAAATCTTCCATGAAGGTTTAGCTTAGGACCATACCCCTACGCGAGACTGATTATATTTGTATCCCTTTCCCATACTATAGATCCCCATTCAGTCTATTCATAGGGCTTGTATAAATTTAAGGGGGCAATGGAACGTTTGAAATTGCGTATACATCCTTCAAATCGTTAGGCCTACCCTTGGCGTAAAAGGGTTACATATCTGTTTAGGACGCATAGTATCTGTTTACGTGATATATTATATAACTATTTGTATGATTATGTTGCTTTATTTGGGTAAAATTCTAGCCCACTCTTTTTGAAATTTTTCTAGAGCCACCTAGGCATAAATCCCAGTCACTATCAAATATGCGACCAAATAATTCCTCGAAGTACTTTTTCGGTCTACCTCTACCCCTCCGAGAATCTCCTAAAACTATCCTCTCGCATCTCCTAACAGGAGCATCGACACTCCTCCTCCTCACAGTCACTATTAAATATGTGACCGAATAATTCCTCGAGTCCCAAGTTTCTCAACCAAGTCCGAATTCCTTAACCCACTTTTAAGTTTTCATTCTTCCATCTCAGGAAAGTTGGATTTGCAGTCAAGATAGAAAAAACCCAAAATGCTAAGAGTGCTGAAGGCATATTGACAAGGATGTTAGGCAAGTTTACCCAAGAGATCCTGAAAGTTGGAGGAATGAATTAGGCTACCAAGACGATGCTTGCTAAAATAGCTGAGGCTGATGAAGAAATGAAGAATACCAAGTATAAACGACCAGGCCTGAGCAAGGCAAGTCAAATACTCAAAGAATATTCATCTACTCTGGAGGAATATCTTAAAAACATAATAGCTAGAAACACGGAAGTGGAGATGGAGCTTGAGGCCACCGTGGAGGAGATAGCCCGTTTAAAGTGGGAGAATCTCCATTGTGCCCTCCCAGGATCGAGTAAAGAGACCGAAGAACTGAGGTTGACATCCACCCAAAAGAGTGATTCAAATCAAGTATGAAGAAGGAAATCAACAAATCAACAGAAGAAGTCTCAGTAGAGACAGTTTATGTTTCTTAGCAAGCTTTCTATCCTGCATTTTTCATTTTTTGTGTAATGAATTCTATTTGAATCAAGCTATTTCTTATATTCTCGAACTATGTATGGCCTGATTTCTCATTTGTGGGATACGTATGCAGCCTTTTAGGCTTGGCCCCTATCTTTCCATAAGCTTATTTTTCCCTTGTCTATATTATCAATAATACAAAAAGACCTGACTTGGCGCAAATCAATCTTCCTAATCCACTATTTCCAAAATCGTATAGGCAAAGTCCTGTCTATTACCATATCTCGCATATCCGTGGGCTAGTTTACTCTCGAATAAAGCAACAATTGCGTGCTTATTGATATATATGTGTTATCTTGCGTTACCTAACAATCTGAAGAAACTAACATGATTGCTTTTGAGTATTTTTTCTTACAGGTAATTTAGAATTGATTTATGTTGATAAAGTTGGCTGATCATCCTTATTTCACTAGATTGAAAGCCTACAAAGATCCCTTCCTTGACCAAAACCAGTGGAAAAGAAAAATAATGGACAACAATGATGATGCAAGCCTGATCGAGATCACTATGACAGATACCATTATCGCAAGATAGAACAAATTGATTGCACAGCTGATGCAACAAATTGTTGATATGAAGATGGAAATGAAGAAGACTCAAGAGTTAGCAAATTTGGCCATCACCGCTAATCTTCTCGATCCAGATAATGGGAGGCCTCCATTTCATTTTTCTTCTCCTAATCTATCTCATCAACCTACCCCTATCTCAACAAACCCACTAATTATCCCTGTTTAAGCTTCGCCTGTTATCAACTTAACTACCCCCGATGTAAGACCTTCTAATATTTTTTCCCAAGCACCACCCCCCTTCCAAAACCCAAATATTGCCCAAGCCTGCAACTCATCTCAAATTGCCCACGCTACCTACCCCTAGATAATACCTCCTAAAAACCAAGCCTTGGACCAATATAACCCACCTGCCACCCAAATTGTGCCTCCTAAAATTCCCTTCTATGTCCCAGTCCTTACCAATCCATAAGTTCCTCACGGTACTTACTCCGAGGTTGACCATTATGAGAAGAAGGAAAAGGAATGGAAGGCCAAGGAGGAGATGGCCAAGTTGGATATAAGGGAAGAAATTGCAAATGTCATGAAGAAATTTTGCTATGCACTTGATTTTACGGCGCTAGATTATGAGGATTTATGCATTCACTCGCATCTGAACCTTCCAGAAGGGTTAAAATACCAATGTTCGACACTTTCAATAGAAGTGGAAATCCTCTGTCCCATCTGAGGGCATATTGTGATCAGCTGGTGGACATCGAGAAAAATGAAGCATTGCTGATGCGGTTTTTTAATCGAAGTTTAAGCGGAGAGGCCCTGGAATGGTTTACCTCCCAAGAAACAAACCAATGGGCCAACTGGAGTGGCATGGCCAAAGATTTTGTCGAAAGTTTTGCTTATAATATTGAGATCTTTCCAGCCGCTATTCATTGGAGAGGATTAAACTGAAGTCAACCGAGAGTTATCAAGAATACGCCTACAGATGGAGAAAGAATTCTGCCAGAGTGCATCCTTCTATGTCTGAAAAAGAGATTATCGAAGTGTTCGTGAGCTCCCAAGAGCTGGAGTTTTATGAAAGAATGATGCTACTCGTTGGAGTAAAATTTATAGATATAGTTAAAATTGGTTAGAATATCGAAGATGGACTCAAAACGGGTAAGATCACATGTATATTGAATTTAGCTGGAGCATCCGGGATATTGAGAAAAAAGAAAAAAGATGTGTCAGCTATCTCTAGCATACAAGACAAAAGGAAAACCCCTAGCAACCACCCCAGAAAGTCCACACCCCCTCAAATCCATTTTCAACCTACCCCAAGTTCGTTCCCCATCTTTTATGCTCAACAGGATACCACACTCCACCTGCAAACTACCAAACCCCTCCGCCCTACTATCACTCCGCATAACATCCAAACATCATCCCAAACTACCAATCTTCATTGCCAAGTTGCTCACATATCCAACCAACCTATCAGAATCCCTCTACCAGTTACCCAACCCCAAATCCCAAAAGCCCATCGTCAAATTACCAAACACTGTCATTCTAGACCTCCACACCCCCCATCGAAACCATCCCAATTACCATCGAGTGCCTTCGCCTCCACAAAATAACTATAATCCTCCTCACCCATAAGAAGATAAAAAATACCCTAAGGTGTTCACTCTACTCGCCGAAAGCCGAATAAAGCTATTTGAAAGATTGTCAGTTGCAGGATTGATCCAGCCTGCCCCTCCGAGAGCCATGGATGGTAATTCTCTTTTCTTCGGGGTTGATCAGACTTGTGCTTACCACTCTAACAGTGTTGTATATGATATTGAAGATTGCCTAAATCTGAAGCATAAAATTCAGGACTTAGTTGATCGTGACATAGTTGTTCTTCGGACTGTCGCTCCCAATGTCAACAAGAATTCTTTGTCTGATCATGGAGAGAACTTGACTGGTATGATTGAGAGAGAAGAAGATTGGTGTACAGCTAAGAGGATAGTGCTAGATGGCACTGTAAGCTTAGAAAAAAGTGTGGCATCTCTAAGTATCACCGAGAAGCTAAAGATGGAGATTTTTTGATACTTTGTGAAGTGATTGCTGTGGCACCAAAAGGAATTCCTAACAAGAAGGTTGAGATTGGGATTGTCGATACAGGAAAATCAATTCAGGGAGTAGGTAGAAAGGCTCAAAGGCTGATAAGTGAAGCTGAGGCAGAAGAATTTTGGAGAAGAATGCGGCCTCAGGAATACTCTATCGTGAAACACTTGGAGAAGATACCTGCCCAGATTTTTGTGTGGGCACTACTGATGAATTCACAACGTCATAGACACGTACTAATAAGAGCATTGGAGGGCACTTATGTGCCTTTAGGAATAGACAGCGATAATCTGGCAGTCATGATAAGTCGGGTTACCCAGGGTCATCGCATTAGTTTTGGCAGTGAAGAGCTACCATTCGAGGGAGCAATGCATAATAAGGCGCTTCATGTTATAATCAAGTGTTGAGATATGATCCTAAATCGTGTCTTGATCGACGATGGATCTGGACTGAATATTTGCTCTTTGTCCGCTCTTTAATCAGTTGAACTACGATGTGGGGAAAATCCAGCAAAGCCGAGTTAATGTGAGAGTGTTTGATGGTGGTCGAAGAGATACATTGGGGGCAGTGAATGTAACAATTTGTGTGGGACCTGCTGAGTTTGTTGTCGAACTTCCAAGTGATGGACATAGTTACTAGTTATAACATATTGTTAGGAAGACCTTGGATCCATATGGCGGGAGTTGTGCCTTCTACCCTCCACCAAATGATGAAGTTCATTTGTCATGAACGTGAAGTGGTTATTTATGGTGAGGGAAGTTATTCGAATTTGTATGCACCCATCATCGGTAATGTCACTAGAGGATTAGATTTCTACATAGTTGAAATAGTGAATGCTACCGAAGATGACTGGACGTCGGGACCTCCTATGCCTGCTGTTTATAAGATGATAGCCACAGTGATGTTAAGGAATGGGTTTGAACCTGGTTTTGGGCTAGGGAAGCACTTGCAGGGTATTACCGAGCCTATTCTATTGCTAGCAAAACAGTCAAGATTTGGCCTGGGATACACTATCTTGGGGGAAGATGAGTGGGAGATGCAGAAGCAGAAGGATGATTGAGCCTTGGCCCGGCCAATATTGCACCTGTATCAGTCATTTCCAGTACGAGAGTGCTTAGGTGACGATGGTCTTGGGGGAGGGATCTGGGACCTGTTCGGAGAAATTGATTCAATTGATGATGATGAAATAGACCAAACATCAGGTGTTCGAGATGCAGAATCGGATGACCAAGAGTTGAGAGAAACATCCACCTCGTTGCTAATCCCCTACTTGTCTTGGTAAATGAAGAATAGCTAAATTACTTATTTTAAAAAATAGGTGGAAATCCAACGGAGGCCCGGGACCTATCTTTTGCCTTGCTATTTCACTTATGTTTGATTTCATTTTAATTTCTCTCGAAATATCTCAAAGGAAGATTGACCATTGGTTATGGCCAAAGTTTGCACTTTCTTTAAATGAAAGCCTCAATTTATTTCAGATCACACCTACTATTCGTCTTATTATTTCCATTACTTCTTTTCTTACTATGTTTGTTTATGATTTCAGTTCAAATAATTTAAAACCTGCCACTGTCATGTCATGTCAAAGGCTGAATGGACAGGATGAAGCAGATGACAATGAGCTTGAGGAATATGATGAAAGGGCCACAATACCCGAACATTTTGTCCAGGAATTGAGACAATTTGAGAATCGAGATAAGCCTAATCTAGACGAGATCGAGATAATAAATCTAGGAGATGAAGAATGTGTCAAGGAAACCAAAATCAGTGTCCGTTTGAAGGATGCTCAGAAAGGAGAACTCACCAGCTTGCTCAGAGAATACATGGACGTGTTCGATTGGTCTTATGAGGATATGCCAGGACTGAGTATTAATATTATCTCTCGTAAATTGCTAATCAACCCAGAATTCAATCCAGTAAAACAGAAGACTCGAAAGTTCAAGTCGAATTTGAGTCTAAAAATCAATAAAGAAGTTACCAAACAGATACAATCCAAGGTGGTAGAGGTGATGCAGTACCCCACCTGGTTGGCCAATATTGTTTCAGTGCCCAAGAAGGATGAAAAGATCAGGATTTGTGTTGATTATAGAGATCTCAATAAAGCCAGTCCCAAGAATGATTTTCTGTTGCCAAACATCCATATTCTCATTGACAATTGTGCCAAGCATGAGATTTAGTCATTCGTAGATTACTTCGCGGGATATCATCAAATTTTAATGGATGAAGAGGATGCAGAAAAAATAGCTTTTGTCATACCCTGGGGTATGTACCATTATCCGGTGATGCCGTTTGACCTAAAAAATATATGAGCTACTTATATGAGGGCTATGACAACTCTTTTCCATAACATGATTCATAAAGAGATTCAGGTGTACTTGGATGATGTCATCATCAAATTCTGCGAGAGTTCA
>DF361185.1:24135-54062 GCA_000787875.1 Solanum virginianum | reverse complement strand
AAGTGCGCACTGTCTAAAACTAAACATGTACCAAAAGATTGATGAGTCGAAGATTTTCCTACTTAATGAGTTTTTCTATTTATAATCTTGTACGCATCAACAGCTTGTAAGTCTTGAGTTATAGTTTCTTGTGTATCTCTATTTGATCCTGCATAGCAAGCATAAGGATAGCATCTAGTAGCTTTATTGCTGGAAAAAATTATCAATTTGTTAATGTCTTGTCAATTATTTGATCAAATTTTCTTTTTCCTTTAATCAGCAATTTTTCTTTGTGAAATTGCCAATTTTAAAATCTGTTCAGTTGGCTTTTTGTGTTATTTCCTACTTAACTATGTTTTATAGTAATCTGCTATTTTGGTTTGTGTACAAAACCTCTTGCCAGTTGGTCACGATTTCAATCTGCAATATGGGCAACATGCACCGTATTGTTCATTAAATTTGATCTTTTCAGGTGAAAGATGCTCTTGTGCTGTTTGACACAGCTCTTACCTTAAATCCCAACCCCGTGGAGGCTCAAGCTGCATTTTATAACAAAGCATGCTGCCATGCCTACAGGTATATTTCTCCTTCGCCTCTTTCATGGTTAAATTGACTAAGCTGGATAAAGATAAACAGTTATTTGTTTGAAACCATGTTGAGACATTGAGGGAAAAACATATTTGTGACTTTCTTCTTGAGTAAATGCAAGCGAAGGACTTAAAGTTTCTCAACCACAGTTTTAGCTTTGTGAACTGCAAGTAAAGGCACCTAAAGTTTCTTAATCACTGTTCTTAGCTTAATTGCTTCATAGGAAGGATCACTAAGAACAATGTTGAAACTTTAATGAGCGTCACAGAGGAGCTTCACTTATTTATTCTTCTTTACTCTTTTATTATTTCTCTATTTGTTTATTTATTTTCTTTATTTACTAAGGGGGGAAGGCAAAAAAGCTGCTGACTGTTTACGCACTGCTTTGAAAGAGTATAATCTAAAGTTTGGCACAATCCTTAATGATCCGGATTTGGCTTCCTTCAGAGCATTGCCTGAATTTAAGGAACTACAGGAAGAGGTTTGTTTCCCACTGATGGATATAATTCTTTAGTTCTCGTCATGCTTGGATGTTTGAATTAAATTCAGTTCCTTACCACATTGATTATGTGACAGAATCTTCAGAACTTAACAGTGCTTTAGCTTTACGTCATTGTTTCTGAATTGTATAGTCTTCTATTTCCTCGCAGGCTAGGTTAGGAGGGGAAGACATAGGGTACAGTTTCCGTAGAGACCTTAAGCTCATCAGTGAGGTACAAGCACCATTTAGGGGTGTCAGAAGATTCTTCTATGTGGCGTTCATTGCTGCTGCTGGAATTTCTACATTTTTCACTATACCCAGGTTAATCCCTGCAATTCAGGGTGGAGATGGTGCTCCTGATTTTGGGACTACTGCAGGAAATGCTGCTATAAATGTCGTTGGTAAATAACAACTATCTTTGCTACGAATTATTTAGTTCACTTCTGAAAATATTTGCTTGCTGTATTTACTAATTATTCTTAATGAAAAGAATTGTTTCTCAAAAAATGATTAAGCTCTTGAACCAGCACTCTGCAGGTATTGTTGTTCTTGTGGCATTGTTGTTTTGGGACAACAAAAAGGAGGAGGAACAGCTTGCACAAATATCGCGTGATGAAACACTATCAAGGCTGCCTTTGCGCCTTTCAACTGATAGGATTGTTGAACTAGTCCAGCTAAGAGACAGCGTGAGGCCTGTTAGTGAGACAACTTCCTTTTACTCTTCCTGTTTTCGATTTCCAGAAGTTGAGTTGAAAATGTCAGGAGTTCTTCAATTTTCGCTTTAAGAATGAGAACACTTGTATAACTTTTACCTGGGTCACTTGTCTAGTTCACGTTGCCATGTATTCTGCCTAATGGATCATAAGATATGGTTTACCTCCCTCATTAGAAGCAACCATTTCCATCACATTTACATAGTCGGAAGGATGATTAAACACAGAAAAATTGGTTCCATCTTTTGCTAGGTTTGCAACAAATGCCTTTGTTTCATGAGCAAAAACATATCCCGTTACGTATTTGTTCTCTCTCTGTGTCTCTCTACTTCTTTTTCTAAAATTCGTGACTCCAACATATTGTCTCCTCTTATTTGGAGTTTGACCAGTTGGCTTATTGTTAGGTTATTTTGGCTGGGAAAAAGGAAACAGTCTCTCTGGCAATGAAAAATGCTGAGAGATTCCGCACTGAGCTTCTTAAACGCGGAGTCCTTCTGGTTCCTGTTGTTTGGGGTGAAGGTCGGGAAACAAAAATAGAGAAGAAAGGTTTTGGTCTTTCAAAAAAGGCAGTCGCTTCCCTCCCATCCATAGGGGTAAGATTGATGATTTTTTGTAGCACTTAATGATCATTTTTAAAAAACAAGATGCTATAGGATGCACGTCAAGTTCATGATTCTGCTTTTAATTTGTTCAAAGTACAAGATAATTTTGTACATGATACAGGACTATTGGAAGTCATTTCTTGTGCTCAACAAACATAAGACAATCTTAATGGTGCATGAATGCATGTATCTTGTTCAGATTTTCTTATTTTTCTCCATTGCTACTGTAGGAAGATTTTGACCAAAGAACTCAGTCAATAATTGCAAAATCAAAATTGAGGTCAGAGATCCGGTTCAAGGCAGAGGTCGTTTCACCTGCAGAGTGGGAAAGGTATCAACCTGTTCCTAATACACTGGAAACTACTCATCGTATCATGTTCATGTGCATTTATGTTTGTGCCACTTTTATTTAAAGACATCCCATCACACAGTTTGATCGACTGAATTTTTTCCCCTTGTACCAGATGTATTGTTTGACCTCAAATCTATTTCAGGTGGATAAAGGATCAACAGAAGTCTGAAGGTGTTACTCCTGGTGAAGATGTCTACATTATACTTCGTCTAGATGGTCGTGTTCGACGATCAGGAAAGGTCAGTGCTTTTAAAAAAAAGAGCTGCAATTCTCTTCTTTACTATCCTTACAGGTTGATTCTTAGATTATAATTTTGACCAACTCTGCAGGAGATGCCTGACTGGGCTCAAATTTTAAAGGAACTGCCTCCAATGGAAGCAATATTAAGCAAGCTAGAAAGATAATACAAGTTCCACTTGCTGTGTGCTAAAAGCTTTTCACTACCTGGTGTATTTTTGGTCAGTCTCCTTTCGTGAATTATAAAAGGCGCTAACTGATTCTTGTCGAGCTTTTATCTGTTTTACGTTCCATTTTTTCACAAACATATACTGTTATATAAATTGACATTTGCCAGATGAATATCAGAGGAAATGAAATTACGCAGAAAATAGAAACCCAAACAATGGAACTAATAGTTATTCGTCTATCCTTGTAGGTAGAGGTGGATTCATGATTTTAATTCAATATACACGAATTACCACTGAATGTCACATTTTTACGACACGAAACTGATATGTAGCTTTAGTAAGCACTTTTGTGTACAAGCAGAGACCTATGTATGCTGAAGGATGGTCCTTTGCCGAAAACTTATTGCAGTCTTAATATATAAGTCAAAGATTATTAATATAAGACACACATATTAAACTTAAATATTCTTAACGGAATTTCTGATGTCAAAGGAAAATTAAGAGACATTTTTAAGGGGTCGGGGAAGTAATTTTTGCTATGGTAGTTGACTTCTTTGAGAAATAGTACTACTCCTATTATTTATTATTTCATTGCAGACGTTCAAACTGAGATTTGGTTCATAATTTGTTAATGGATCGATCTGTTTTCAATATTAACTAAGTTATTTTTTTAATCAAAACGAGAAAAGAAAAATATATTTAAGTTGGAATGGTTCCAACAAGAAGATATTCTAAACCTACTTCAATAAAAAATAATAACTCTGCCGGGAAGACTTCTGCATATTAAACTACAATATAAAGTGAAAGGCAGGACGAATGCAGGATTTAAAGTTTATGGATTTAAAATTTTAGTTTTGTTCGAGTTAATTATAATTGAATAGTAAATTTTTTAAGATAAATATAAATTTAAATAAAAATTATTGAATTCTGTCAAATTACACCGTCCGAAAGGACCAAGATGATTGCACATTTTATTATTCTATTCCTTCGAAAATCTGAGTGTCTCCTTTGCCTGCACGGTCAGTCGGTCACTCTGCTTGATGCATTTTTTTTAAACAAAAAAAGCTCTCGTGTACTCAAATATTTATATAATTTCTATTGGATTATGAAAATTTTATCAATATTCTAGTTTAAATCTCAAGAATAAATGTGATGGTTTATTATTGTACGAGGCACCTAGACATGCTTTCTTTCAAGTATTTCTCCTAGGATTCAGCTTAAAGGAAAATTCTGACTTTGGGGTGTGCATTAGTCAGTTCGATTCGATTTGGTTTTATATATTATCAATTTGGTTTATTGATTTTTAGTTTTTATATATGTTAAATCAATAACAAATCAAGATATTTTTTTATCAATTTTTCATTTATCGATTTTTGGTTCTTAACGGTCCGGTTTTCGATTTACCCAATAAGAAAATACTCATAAAATAAACATATGAATTTTCTAACAATTTGATGCGATACAATGACATACAATAAAACAAACAAGTCAATTGAGCACTTAAACTTAATAATATGCAATATTTGAGCTCACATTCTAATTTATTTTCCAACAGAAGTGTTATATATAGGAAATCAAGTATATACATGACTTACGAGTATCGATTTAGTATTACGTGATGTTAAATTATTAATATTTCATAAATAGGGATAAAGTAATAAATTAATATAGTCTCAATGGGTTATCGGTTTACCCAATAACCAAATACTAAAAATCAAAATCCAACCGATAACTCGATAATTTTTTTGTAAAATCATTAAAAATCCATTAACCCAATAACTTGATAACAATAAATCAATAATATTTTTTTTTTAATCGATTTATCGGCCGGTACATTTTTTTACACACTCCTACCTGATATCAATTTCTTATTTTTGCTTGAAATAACATTTTGACATATTTTTAACCTACGTAAAAAATAGTACTATAATCATAATAAAGTTGAGGGGTTATTGTATGCCCTATTATTTTGCGCTGGAGCTCTGAGTATGACAAAAGATAAATACGACATCGAAGAAGAAGCTTAGATAACAAAAAAAAAACACAATTAAGTTGCTTATTATAATAATAATATAGAAAAATTGACATCATTTTCTATGGTAGGTTTTGAAAGATTCATCAATTTTTGAAGATGACTTGAACTTTCCAACAGCAATGAGTAACGCGTTTGAACTGGTAAATAAAAGAAACTAGTTCTTATTATATCCATTGAAATTAATATTATTTCTTCTCCAACCACAATAATGCATAATTTGCCTTACTTCAGTATCATTATAATTTATATATTATGATGATTGGGTCTTAGATTAGGACAACTAAACTGTTATACTAAATCAACATTTCTAAAAATATAATTTCCATGAAATTTCATCATATGTTATTTTTTAGATTATAATGAAAATAAATTTAAATACAAAACGAAATAATATTCATTTATATAGAAGAAGAATCGAAGAAGGAACGGATGATTCATGTAGCTATTGTGAGCTGATAAATTAATATTTGTGTTATTTTGTAGGAAATATTAGGCGATTTCACTTGGATAAGCATAGTTATTCGATAACTGTATTGGTGGAAGATACTCAAATGCTCGATGAAATAATCGAGATGTGCATGTAAACGTTACCAATATATCAATATAATAAATTATGTGTTCATGATTAAGTTGGTGCAAACACCAAATGTGGATAAATTATCTTCTTTCATATAACCTTAATCTTGGATTCCTTATTATAATTAGCAACACGTTTGGATTATAATTACGACGGTGAATCCTTTGGATCACAATCATTAACTATTTTGCCACTAACTCAACTTTACACTAAAATCCTTCCCACATAATTCTTTACTATTCTTTTTCCCCACACTATATTCTTTTATTTTCACGTAATAATATTCCAATTAATTTAAATTGCCACATAAAATCTATTAAAAGAAAAATGGTTCTTATTACGATAAAATACCCAATGAAGAGAAATTGCTTTTTATTAAAAAAAATTATTTGTAAAGACCAAACATATTATTTATTCCATGTCAAAGGATGTTACAATACAACTTGGACGTGGGGTTCAAATTTCATCAAAGGTCATTTTTTTCTTCTTTCTTTATCACCCTTTGGTAGAAGTATTTCAACTCACAAAACTATTTAAAAGACCGTGGGTAGAGGGGAGGACATGTACAAATAATTTAAGGAAAATTAGTATTTTAAAATGAGGAAAATAATTTTTTAAAAACAAATAATTTCACAAATAATATTTTACGTATATTGATGGTGTCCGTCTCATCTTTATTCTATCCACATGTAGTGAATTACGATCGNNNGTCTAACATATACAAAATATATAGGTAAAAAGTATTTTTTAAAATTTGTATATATTAAATTTTGAATATTCTTTAAAAAAAAATTGACTTCACTACTACCAACTTCCCATAATATTTATTTCCCAACAAAACATTTTCAATGAAAAATACATAGAGTCAAATATATTTTGGGCATGCATTTACATTTTGAGAATGGTATTTTGGTAAATACGGGCAACATGGACACCATTTTACAAAAAATGTCAAAAATACTTTAAAATCCAGAGTATCCTCAATCCCGCCATTTTGTCGTTGAGCTAAATATAAAAGGCAGCACTATTCAATCTTACGTTTGATTTAATAATATAATTAAATTATTTGTATACTTCATATTAGTAATAATATAAGTTATTACTCTCTCCGTCCATTTTTATTTGTCCCCTATATTATTTTAAAATGTCCAATAATACTTGTTCATTCTATGAAATCAAGATATAATTTTACACTAAGTTCATAATTTATTCTTATTATTAATTATAGTTATTTTCCTAATACATTTTTTAAGACATTATATTTATTATATTCAAGGGACGATTTAGTAAAATTACTTATATCATTTACTACTTTTTAATCCTCATGTCAAGTCAATATGAGACAAGTAAAGATAAACAGAGGAAGTAATTTAATACTTCACTATTTACTTTTACTTGTCATCATTGTGTTTTTTAAGATCAACATGACTAAACTTCAAAGCTAACTGAAGTAAATAAATTTAATATTCAAAATTTCAAATTTAGATGATTGAAAATTATATGAAAAATTTTATAAATTGTAATCCTTCTCATATTAATATGATAAAATAAATATATTTTAAAATGATGATAAAAATTTATGTAGTTTGACATCGATAGTAAGATTCAAACCTACATCTAGCAACTCATCTTCAACCTTAAAGAAAGCATGGAGAACTACTGCTCTCATAGAACTTCTTGTTTAGTGGGTGTTTAACCTTATATTTATATCATTTTTTTTATCTTTTATATAGATATATAAAAAAAAATTTGACGTCAATAGATGCTCGAGCATTCGAAATCCAACACGTAGGTCTGCCTGTGGGGAAGTATAATTTATTTCTAACCAAAAGACGAATGTGAATATAATAGCAGTAGTAGTTACAACTTACAACAAAAAAATAAAATTATAAGTCATTATTTTTCTCTCTATATATATGGGTAAGAGAGAAGGAAGATAGCGCACCGATTAGCATTGAAAAATCAATCGGCAATGGCGAATTCGTTTTTCTCCATTTTCATCATCTCTTCATTATTAATCTCAGTGATGATTATCTCCGTCGAAGCTACCGGCGGCGACTTCGAGGTTAGCGGTTGGATTCCTATGAAATCCGCCGACAGCTGTGAAGGTTCGATGGCGGAGTGTATGGCTGCCGGTGAATTTGAAATGGATTCGGAGAGCAACCGGCGCATATTAGCAACTACTGATTACATAAGCTATGGTGCGCTGCAGAGTAACAGTGTGCCGTGCTCTAGAAGAGGTGCTTCGTATTATAACTGCAAGGCAGGTGCTGAAGCTAATCCGTACACACGTGGATGCACTGCAATTACTCGTTGCCGGAGTTAATTAATTAATTACGATCAAATTGATGTTAATTAGTAAGTGTAATTTGTTTTGATTAATTTGCTGTTTTGAATAATTAGTAGTGTTTTTGGATAGAATAATCCTGGGTTTTTATATGAAAATCATGTGTTTATATATAGTGTTTTCTTTTACAGTTGCTTCCAATAAAGTGATAATGGTGCTCCGGCTGTATTATTTCTGTTTAATACAATATATGTTGGTACTTTGCTTGTTAAATTCATATTTTTCGAATTTGTGCTTTTGAGTTCTCTATCGAATTTGGCTTCAACTTTTTATTTAGAGAGCTATCATTATATTTATAAACTAGCGGGAGTGTGAGTTTTTCTACCTGAATTATAACTAAATGTTTGTCAATAACACATGTGAACTATTAGTTGTTCATTTTTTCAATATTTCAGGTAGAAAAATTAAACAACTGATAATGCAAGTGTGATTCTAAACATTTGGTAATACGTCATGTAAAAAATTCTCATACTTAATAATTCAAATATAAAATTTCAGGAAATCGAAATGTTTGATATGCTGTTTCCTAATATTTTAAATCGTAAAAATTATTAAAAGTATCTTTTATGTATTTATATAAGCATGTAAATTTACGTCCAAGGAAAAAAAATTAAAAGTGATGTCAAAATTAAAAAATTAAGTATAACGAATGCTTTATACAATTTAAAATTTTGAGCAAATAGTGGAGAGTCAGTGTCATTGAGTTGTAATCCTAACACTGTTACCATTCAAGAGATTAGTAGCCTTAATAAATATATAAAAATGATTAGGTAGTGAAGTTGTTTTGCAGTTAGAAATTAGGTGCAACATGAGTTACCAAGAAACACAGCTTAGCAAGGAGGGGAACCAACATCTTCAAACAAGAAACAGAGCTTAGAAGGAGGGGAACTAACATTTTCTATTTTGAAGGTTGTCAAAATTCCCAATTTCTATCCCATTTAGCTTAGCTGATTGAATCTAGTCAATAAACCAAACTTGGTTGGTCTAGTAGTTAGCTCACTAGGTCGCTTAAGTAAGTGTCAGGGGTTCGATCCCCGTATTGTGCATGCAACAACCAATTGGTCAACGACAAACCCTTAAATGGAGCTCAGATCCGCGGAAGATTAGTCTTTGGCCTATCCGGCTAGGATACCAAAACGTTGTTGGCCTATTTAATAAGCTTCTAATTACAAATACAAGGTCAGCTCAAAAGTTGTTGAATTCCCAAAAAACCGCTCCCACCCTGAGATCTTCCCGTCCACAGTCCTTGTATTTATAAGGGGATTGTTCAGACCAGGCAACATAGCAGCTATGGGCAAGGATGACAATACAGATGCGACACAATCAATTCAACCTCAATATCAAAGACATACAACACCATGCTATAATTAGTCCATATCTGAGCTTAATAATGTATACACACGTACACATTTAAATAAATTTCGAAAAGCTTGACCTATTTAGGTGGGCGTTTGATTCTCCGGTTCGGTTTAGCAAATTTCGATTCATTTTTTAATTTTCGATTTTAAAAAAGTATGCATCATATACCAAATCGAAATATTTCAATAAGGTTTGATTTTTTCAAGTTCAATTCAGTTTCATTCAATGTTTTTAAAATGATCTTTTGATGCAAACTAATGAAAAATAAAATGAGGGGAAAAATCAAAGTACAAGACACTTAAAAACTTAAAATTATGCTAAGTGATGATGTGTTCCAATAGAACACTTATTGTGCTTACAAAATTATATTTATCTTTGTCAAGAACTTGCGCCTCCAATTATTGCTCAAAGAAAACAAGCATGAAGACATCTTTTACATGACATAAATCATCAAAAATATGTTTAAATTTCTCTTGAAAAATAATATTTCAAGTTTACTATATGAATTATAAATTTGTTGCTACTTTAACTTGTTTTATGAATGATTTAATTGCTAATTAATTTATATGTATATATTTATAATTTTATTTTTTTGGTCTAATGTATATAAAATAATTTTTTTTTAAATTTAATAAAAATTCAATTCTTCGATGGAAGTTTTAAAACCCTACATCGAACACCGAACCGAAAAATCAAATTTTGAAAAAAGAAGAACACCGAACCAAAAAATCAAAGAACCGAATTAGTTCGGTTCAATTTAATTTTTCGGTATTTATATTTTATGCCCACCCCTAATTCAAGTCCAATTCAAATTTGTGCTACAAAAATCCCATAGAATAGTCATCCTTGATTCCGAGGGATGATCTGCGGGTGTCTTTTAGAATCTAAGGTGGTTCTGACCAGCTGGTTTTGTATACCATCTAACAGAAATAAGCATTAACACTACAAATAAAAACGAAAACTCATCCCTGCATATAACAAAATGACGCCTCTTGGTCAGAACATCAGAGTAGCACAATGGCGGTAGGAGACGAGGGCAGGCCATTTTGCCATTCACGCGCATAACCGGTCTCGAACAAGAGAAAACAAGTAGTGCTCTATCTGGCTTTCTTCTTAGATGTTGATTTATCAGTTGTTTTTTCTACATATGGATATTCTGGTGAACTTATCCATAGACCGCCCAATATGATCAAATGGACACAGAAGAGGACAACTGATGAGTAAATGTGGGAGGGGAAGACATTCCAGCAAAACTCAACAGCTGCGAACAACAGTAAGCTGCAGCACAACAACGAAAACTTGTAAACAGAAAATACTATAAAACTAAGCAAAGAAAGGAAATTGAGTATCAACTTAATACCGTAAGAGGGTTGGAAATGGTGTTTTCCACAATAAATATGGTAAGCAATAGAAGTACCTGCAAACAAGATCTACGACATCAATAGTTTTGTCTTAATTCAATTGAACTTTGACACAGAATCAAGGAAAGCAGTGACAGAGCGAGCTTCCAGTTTTCCATTGGATTGGCAAATGTTAATTAAGGCTTTTATGTCTTGTTTTAGTGCCATGCTAGCAGGGTGAGGGGCCTGATCTTTGTGATCTTCACTGACTCACCGGGAAAAACATCCATACAAAGAGGTGGTCAACTATTCAATGAGGATTTTATAAATAATATACTTCCTTTTAAGTACATGCTGCAGTCCCTTGAACAACTAACAAAGTGTAGCCCAAAATTCTCTGTTCTTCAATGAGATGCTGAAGCATCTCAAGTTATTACTAAGCCCGTCTGGAATGCATTATTTATTTTTAGTGTGTCAAATGATTAAATTAGAATAAGACAGTTTATCATTTTTAAAAAGTTCTAGCTTAGCAAGGAGGGGAACCAACATCTTCAAACAAGAAACAGAGCTTAGAAGGAGGGGAACTAACATTTTCTATTTTGAAGGTTAAAGTTCTGATTTAACATTTCAATTATGTCCTCTTGAAATATTTGTTGTACTTTTATGTGCAGTAACCACCAGAACTGAGCTCAAATAAAAATATGAGATCATAAAAGCATGTATCTATCTCACGCTGAATATTTTGTTAACTATTCCATGAATCAAAGTAAATTATCATTTACTGAAGCTTTTCCAATGTTTAAAATATGGAAAGTTGCATATTTAAACACTTAACGTGGATAATTTAATCTTCTTTTAATTCACGCTGAGAATTAGATTAGCCAATCCTTAATAACCATATCTCGACATTTGTGTTAGGTTAGTATGAGACAGAATCCATGACCTAAAGAAAAAAATGAGCTGCAAAACTTACCAAGAATAGAATTGGTAATGGAGGGATCGGGCACATATAATTCCAATGAAATTCCCAACAAACATAGTCGTCACAATATCTGAGAAATAGACACAGACCAATTCAGCAACCATAGATCATGCTGAATCAAGAAAAATTAGTGACAGTAAAACGCTTGACGGCCTTTTAAGAATAGAAAATCACAAAATAGATTGTGCATGATGCTTACGGTCAGTTTGAAGGACCTTGTTGGTTGAAGAAGGATTTCTCTGAGAAACTCTGAGCTTCAGTTGAATGATTTTAGAACGGACAACAGCAAATAGTCCCCCTTCATGCCTGCAAAACATGAAAACGAAAAAATGCAGTCCAGTGGCCGCTAAATCATTACCCTTCGCATGTAGAGAAGAAAATAATATGATTATAATATTACGGTTTTCCTTTTCCCACTTCTACACTGGAATATCAACGCCACTACACTAGCTGTAATGATAATATGAGAAATACTCACCTGCACCATCTGTAATGAGCAAAAACTAATAGCAGACTGAGATGAGCAACTAGCAAAGAGAGAGCAAAAGCTTTAGAAACAAATATGTCTTCAGGAACAAATTTGAAGTTAACAGACCTGCAACAAATCAGAGTGTTACAATAAACTGTTCTTTGTAAAGGACAGCAGAAATCATGACATGAGCATAATGTTGCAAACCGCAACAACACAGATGATAGAAATACAGTTCTCAGCGAATCAGATTATTCTAAAATGCATGCCAAATACAACTTAAAATTCAAAAGGATCTGACTAAACTTGGTTTGAAGATCAGAGTAGGCTTAGGGTGGGAGTGGATATACAAGAAAAATGGGGGAAAAAATACGTTTGCTGTCTACGTTCACCGAAAGAATACGAGCTCACTACCCACCCAAACTCCCAAGGGATGAGACAGACAACAAACTACAGCCAGCTGTAAGAACATGCATCTCCCACATTTAGCAGGCAGCACCAAATACCAGTGTATTGTTTGATGACGATTGAGGTAAAAAGTGCCTGATAAATATAATAATGTTGTTTCATGTGATGATAATGCACATTTATATAACAGTGTGACAAGTGAATATATACACGATCTCTTAGCACCATATGTATGGGGATTTCATAAATATCCATGGGTATAATGTTTATTTGTTTTGCACATTAAAAGAATTTTACCAAAACACAAATAGATCAAAGAAAGAAGGATGACAACAATGTTAAAGACTTAAAGTTGCATGACATTTTCGACATGGTGACTCAAGAGTACCAATTTTGCACATATTTTTAAGAAAGTACCAGAAGTGGATGAAAACACGACCAAGATTGAAAGCTTTTGATATATATGAAGCTGGATGCGACAGGATAAAAGGAAGCCCTATGAGAATCTGCACCAATCACCAATCATCATGATCATTGGTAAACGATTTGATCAGAAGAAGCTCAATTCAATTGAACTTTGACACAGAATCATCTCAAATCGTTTACCAATCATCATGATCATTGGTAAACGATTTGATCAGAAGAAGCTCCATTCAATAGAAGTATACTTGTAACGAGACTCACCTATGCATATGAACCACAAATTCATCAGCCGATCTCTGAGGAAAGAATAGAAATAATATTGTAACAATTAAAAAGATGCCCAAGAGCATCGAGGATGGAACATATAGATCACACAAAAGTTAAAACATCATGACGCAGAAGAAAGTGATGCCTTGATCCTGGAGCAACCACAAACCTTCCCTCCCCAAATAACGAGACATACTTAAACTATTTTCCCAAACAACATTAACAAAGAACACAATTGCAGTAATGAAGACAATAACAAGAGTGAAGATAAGAAAATCATGCCACCCGCTGAACGTAATTGCACTAGAAATTAGAAAGGGAACTTGGAAAATACCCACCTGCACTAATGCAGCACCTGCTAAAGCAGATATAACTCCAACAATATCCATTGCCTGTATTTCAAGTTTCCACCATATAAGTTATAACACAAAGGATAATCAGAAATGTAATTCAACACCCACGGAGATTATTAACAACCAAAACTGTCCCAATAGTATACCTTCACCATCAGGAGCAACAGAGGTGGTGCATACAGGAGCACATTCATCTTTACGGAAACAGCTCCGCTGTACTAAAGAGAAGACCACTGATCAACCTTAACTGATGCTTTTAATCAATGACAGAGAGAAAAATTAATCCATCAATAACAATGTCAAAGCAAGCAAGAATATACCTGAAAATTACCAACCCTAGATGCCATTTTTGGCAAATAATTGAGACCAATGCAGCATGGAGGAGAGTAGTGGCAAAGCAATCATTAAATAATCGAAGAACAAAGATAGAGTGAACTCTTTTAGACAGAGAAAGCAAGGAGAGAGCCCACCAAGGTACCTGAGAAAAATATGTTTCCAATTACTCATAGCATATCCTAACTCCAAGGCAAAGTGGTTTGTCCATTTAAAAGATTTCCTACTCAGTAAAAAGTGGACTTCTGAATATTTACTGAAAGAATGTAAATTAGAAGTTTCAAGGGTAAAGCTAAATCAGAAGAAAGTAAGAGATATTGCAGACATTCTCCTCTTGCTACAGTTGAAAGCATATCTAGATTCAGTGTGAAAAGATATACAAAATTCCCAAAAAAAATTTTATCAAGATTTCTGCTTTATTAGAGATGTTTAGACAAATTTTTACAAGTGTCCTCAATTACACATTAGAACTTCCCCTGAACCACAAGTAATTATTTGTGGAAATTATTTGAGTAAAAATTCTGATTTCCTTGGTATAAGATTTGAATGATAGCGATAAACATAACTACAATCTCAAGATTGACTTTTTTCTTTTACTTCTTTGTTTAGAAGCACCTCCCAAAAATATAATAACTTCTCAGCTCCACCATATTTTTCCTCCGTAAATCCTGTTAAGTTCAATTTTGATTTATTGTTTACCAAGATACCTCCTTTAAAAAAAGATCATCTGTATAAAAGCTTAAAGAAGGTGCATTCTGTCACCAGGTCTCAAATTGATGTCTAGAATTTTATTCTTTTTAAAATGATAAGGTTTTATTTGTAAAAGCACTAATATAATGCCAGAGATCAGTATATCACGGCAAATGTGAGAAGATAAAGTATATCCCTGTCTAAAACTGTGGGGACCTAGAAACTCAATCTTTTGAAAAGTAAAGGTAAGGTCTGCATGCACTCTACCCTTCTCAAACCCCACTCAGGGTATGTTGTTGTTATCATGTAGTCAACACTAACAAAACTTCAACAGTGGTTCCAGTCTTACAACAGCCACAATACAATTCTATTCAGGAATGTATTAACCTGAAAGGTTATCAACAAAACTCAGATGAAGATGACACCTACCACGTCAGTCTTCAAGTAGATGAACATGACAATTGCTAGATCCAGAATGTAGAGAAAGCCAAAAAGAATCTGCACAGACAGGAAAAGATAGAAATCAACTACTGGCACCCAAGCTACGTGACCTTATGCTGAAGGACATAATAGAGTGTCAGGATTATCCAATGACCAGCTGAATATGCCCACATTACTCAAAAGTCAGTACTAGTTAACTAAACAAGTGCCTACACCTTATTCTGTATCGTGCAAACCTTCCAGAACACACAAAACCCAGCGAAAGGTTAGCAATTTTTTCTCATGCTAAAATCTAGTTTAAGCTTACACCATCCTACAAGCATAGAACGTCAATCATTGCAATTTTTTCTAGTTAGAATACAGTTAGAGGAAAAGCAAATTTTTGCTTCAGATTGCCATTACTGGAAAAGAAACACTCCAGCAGATGGTATGCATGCCCAGAATAATCAGCATCCTCAAAGAAAAGTGCACAACAGGCATGAAGACCTAGCTGGAGTTCCAAAAATTATGAAATCAAACGAAATCAAGAGTTAAGCTTGTTAACGTAGCTGCTAAGAAATCAAGGCCAGCATGGGAAAACACCTATATCTGCAGGAGTAACTAGTCACATTGTCAATACAGATACTATGCTTCTATTCTATTACTCCCTTTGCCTCATTTTATGTGGCACCCTTTTCTTTTTGGTCCATCCCAAAAAGAATATCACCCTACTCTAATTGAAAACAATCTAACTTTTAAATTCCCCCTTTTATTCTTAATGAAATGATTCTCAGCAACACAAATATTTAAAAATGACTTTAGATCACAAATTTAAAAAGTCTTCCTTTTTTCTTAAACATGTGTCAAGTTAAAGGGTGCCCACATAAAATGGGACAGAGGGAGTATTAGTTAACACATAAAACAGAAAATGTCCGTCTTATTGTTGATTCTAGTGTATAGCTTCACTTACTTAAAATTCAGTAGCAAAATCTAATCAATTTTGAAAGGGGACAATCAATTAATTGCATTCGTGTGCTCTTTCAGATCTAATCAAATTTGAAAGCTAACGATCACGATCAAGCTAGCACGTCCTAATGCAAGTTCACTGGCGATCACTGAAAAAAATAAATAAAGAATCATGCCTCCTGTAAATGGAGAAAGGAGGAAAATTACCTGAGCAGGATAGACTTGACCTCCGGTAACATATTGTATAGCAGAGTAAATATAAAGAAATCCTGCTGGGTAAACTAGAGGCCCTGTATCACCTTTCAAGTTACTGTAATCCCTCTCTCCTTCGAGAAAGCCAGTAACCTATTAAACCAAAAATAACCAATCAATCAAAACAATATAAGCTTTATGAATCTTCTAAGTAGCCCATTTTATTCCCAATAACAAATACTGGTAAATATTTTGCATTTAATTTGTCTTTTAACTCAAATTACTGTGCAAACTACATTCAACTTAACAAACATAAATATCAAAATATTGAATTCTCACCTGAGACATATAAGCATCCCAATCAATTTTCGTATCTAAAAAGAAGAAATTTCACAACTAATGAATTTACGATTTGATATACATATAAAAAAACAAAAGCTGGAAATGAAGTGCTGAAAAACTGAAACATTACATGGAACGTAAGCGATAATCAGCGCAATGAGGATGGAATCAGCGACGAGTAATGCAATAGCAAAAGGTATTTTGGGATTTTTTACGAGTTTTTGAATGAAATTGTCCGATCTATGTGCACTCTTGCGTATTGCAGCTGATCTGGCTGCCATGGCTGCCGGAGCAGGAGAACTGACGATCTCGGCGAAAAGACGGCGAATTTAGGAATTTAGGAATCGAGCTTTTTTTTCCCCTGTTTAAAACGCAGCGTTTCATGGTTCTTAAAATTGTTGAGAAATGACCCTGATCTATTAGAAGTAGAATATAGACCCCTCTAGTTAGTTTTCTGTTCAGAAATGACCCTGAACTACTAGAAATAGTATTATAATGCCATAGCTGTTAGCAAACAGCAGCATATGCCCCTGATTTTTAAAATGAGAAAAAAATGACCCTGATCTATTGGAAGTGGAACAAAGACGCCATTTATTTGATTTTTGGTTCGTGAATACCTCTAAACTACTAGAAATAGTATTAAAATTACATACAACAACAATGATAATATAATCACGAAAATTTCGCTAAGTGAAGTCCAGAGAAGATAAAGTATATGCAAACTTTATCATTATCATGTGAAAATAGATAGGTTGCATCCAAAAGATCGTCAGCTTAAATGCATCAAATTCAAGTAAAGAAAACATATCAGGTAATAAGGGAATCATTGTAAAGCCGGTAAAGAAGAAGCAATAACAATAATAAAATAGTGTGATTATCAAAACACAATAAACAACATAAGACAAGAACTTCAATGGTACAACTAGTACTACAACAGGTACTAACAAATCTAAACCTTTGCAAAGCGAAATAACACTCTACCCCTACTAACTTACTGTCTTAATATGTGACATCTACTTCTTTCTATCTAGAGTCATATGTTCAAAAATATGAAGTTGCACCATATCTTGTCTTGTCTAATCACCTCTCCCTAATATTTTTTTAGCATATCTCTACCGCTTCACGTATCCCCTGCAATCAATATCTTACACCTTTTCACTAGGGCAATCATTAGTGCACCTCTTTTTTACATATTCAAATTATCTCAATATTGTTTTCTCATTTTATCTGTCACATAATCTATTTTCCCACCTTCTCCCAAATAATCTCATTCATAATCTTGTCGCTTTTAGTATGCTTACACAACCATTTCAACATTCTCATTTTTGCAACATGTAGCTTCTGGACGTGTGAGTTCTTGACTAGTCAGTCCTCTATCTCATACAACAATAACAAATTCACCACTACATAATACTTAACCTTTAAATTTGGATGATCCCTTCTTATCACATAAGGACATAGTTATTAAAAAATAACTCTCAAGTATGCGTCTTTAACGGACATTCATGTCCAATGCATTTCCCTCAATTTTTTCTTTGGCTTTGGCTTAATACACAATTAACAACTTAGATTTGTCAAGATATTTCATACAAACACTTGAATTAAGTCTTATTTTAGCTAAATACCTCAGCTTCTAATTAAATATTCTAGTTTGACACTTTTAATTCAAATTTTAAATATTTTTTTTACATGTGTTCTTATTTATCATTAGATACTTAATTATGTAAACATATTTACTTTTATTATATGTATTCGCTTCAATAAGATATTGATTTTAATACATTTATATTTGAAGTTGATGCATATAATTAAAAGCTTTTTTTTATTTTATATAAATAGCTTAGCTTAATTGATGAATGAGAACTCACATCAAACTTTATTAAAAGTTTGAGATATCCAATCGTATTGAAATTAGCTTGAATATCTAAATAAAATATTTTGGAGTTGGCTTGTATTAAGTTTTAATTTTATATTTTTTTAATTATTACTATTATTATTTTGTTGAGATGACTCCATTTTGTATTACCAAATTTATTTGTCACATATTTTGTTTTCTTCTTCATGAATCTTTGTGTTTTTTACTCTTAACAAAATCAATTAAAAATCCACAGAAAATCTTTGATTAAAAATCTAAAATGAAGATGATAGGTACGCCATGGTGTCCTTTTTGACCACAAGTGTTTTTGATTAACACAGGAGAAACTACTCTCTCCGTCTCATTTATATTCTTTGACTTGATATAATATATTAGAAGAAAAAGAAAATTTTTAAAATTTATAATTTAAAATTATTCTTAGATATTTGTGTGATTGAGAATTATTTAATTAAAGATAAAAAAAATTTATAAGATAAATTATTTTTAATTTAAATAAACTAATATTTTTTAGAATGAATTAAAAAGAAAAGAATATCACGTAAAATAGGATAATAATTATCAGTGTTGTCAGTTACTTCTCCCCACGTGTACTACTCCTTTACACTCTTCATCCCCTGTTTCGGCCACATGTCCCTTTTCTTCCTGATTAACTAATCTGCATCTTGCGTACAAAAGATGGAACTCACAAGTAACAAGTACGTTCTTATCACTTTTTTCTTTTGATTTCTAAACGATATTTAATGTTCGTATTAAAGTTTAATTATTTATTTTAATTTATATAATATTTTTTTTATTTTATAGTATGATATTTAAAAAAAAGTAAAATATTTTAAAATTTACAATTTAAAATTATTTTTAAATATTTATTTAAATGAAAATTATTTTATTAATGATAAGAAGAAAATTTTTAAAAATAAATTATCTAATTATAGTAAGCTAATATTTTTTGGGACGAATAAAAAAATGTGTCATATAAAATAGAATAAGACGAGTATTATTTAATTTAAAATAAATCTAAAAAATTTATTAATATTTGTGTTTATTATTTATTCAAGGCAAAATGAATATTTTGGAAATCTTCAATTAAATATTTGTAATAACTTGTTGAGATTGAGACAAGCAAAAAAGTCTTAACAATAATACACCTTACCTAAAAATTTACTTTCCCCTCCTTTCATTTTTGACATGATATTTAAGAAAAAAATTTAAAATTTAAATATTTATATAATTAAAAATTATTTTATTAACAGTTAAATTAAATTATTTATTAAAGTAAATTGATATTATTTTTTAGACGAGTCAAAAAGAAAAGTACCATTAATAGATAGATTAAAATAAGAGGATAGATATAAATAGCGGATCATCTTCTTTCAGAATCATTCCAATACCTGAAATTCCTCCTTCCCGATTGTACTTCCCTCTCTCTCGTCACTTTCCTAAACGTAAAAAAAAAACTGAAATCGGAGATCATGGCTTCTGAAGATCAGCTGAAACACCGAATCAGTACACAATCAGACCAACAAGATCAACAAAATGAAGAATACACCAAATCTGAAAACGATTCAAAAATGAACAAAAACATCGACAAATCAACAAGAAAACAGATAGCAAAACGAGGGCTCAAATCATTATCAATCGCTTTAACGATCCCGCTGTTATTAACCCTTGTAGATATTTCTCTGTTCGGGTCAAGTTACCAGTACGCTTCAATGGAGAAGCCTTTTTGGTTCCCACGTTTATGGGCTTTACACTTAGCCTGTTTGGGTTCTTCTTTTCTTATGGGCCTTTCAGCTTGGCTTGTTTGGGCTGAAGGTGGGTTTCATCGTAAGCCTATGGCTATGCTTTTGTATTTAAGTCAATTGGGTTTGAGTTTGGCTTGGGATCCAGTTGTGTTTAAAGCAGGAGCTACTAGGATTGGGTTGGTATTATGTGTGGCTTTGTTTGGAGTGATGATTGCTTGTGTTAAGGCTTTTAAAAATTTGAATCCTCTTGCTGGGGATTTGGTTAAACCTTGTTTTGGATGGGCTGTGCTTTTGAGTTTAGCAAATCTTAAGCTTGTATTCCACTAGGAACAAAAATATACTTCACACATGCACCTCTTTTGTTTTTATAGTTTCGCTGTGTTGCTCTTGTACTCTAATTTACTTGTATTAGTGTTATATATTTCATGTCCTATTTACCTCTCTCTGTTGTTGCATTTCATAATTTTTTAAACAGGTAAATATGGGTTGATTTTATTTTAACCTATAAATATATAAGTATCCCTATAGGCCTTAACTCATAATAAAAAACTTTTAATTGCTTTGAAAAAATATTTTTGTATGTATGATTTTTTTTATTTTTCTTAAAAAGATTTGGATCAATTTTAATTTTTTATTGAGATGAATATAAATATTAAAAAATTTAAAAATTAAATTAATTTGATTTTTTGATTCTCTGTAAGAGGGGTGGAAAAAAAATCGCCTCAATACCAAAAAATCAAATCAGATTAAATTAAACTAATTTGATTTTTTGATACAACGTCGAGGTGGGATGGAGATAAAAGGAATTAATTTTTTTTAATTGGAGCGGACGTAAACATGAGAAAATTAAATTAAATTAAATTCATTTGATTTTTTGACTCGACTTGGTGTAGGGAAGGGATAAAAAAATTAATTTTTTAAAGTTTTTTATTGAGACGGATATAAATATTAAAAAGTTAAAAATTAAATTAAATTAATTTGATTTTTCAATTTGCTATTAGAGCAGAGGGAAGAGGGCAAAAAAATTAATTTTTTAAATTTTTTATTAAAAACGAACATAAATATTAGAAAATTAAAAAATAAATCAAATTAATTTAATTTTTTAATTCAGTATTGGAGTGGAGGAGGCAAAAAAAGTTTTTTAAAACTTTTTATTGGATCGAATATAAATATTGAAAAATATAAAAATCAAATTAATTCAATTTTTTAAATTTGAGGTCGATAGGAGAGGGGGCAAAAATTTTTAATATTTTTTATTGGAATGAGACGTAAATACTAAAAAATTGAATCAAATCAAACTAATTTAATTTTTCAACTTAGTGTAGGTGTCTCTTTTTTTTAAAAGTTTAGTTTTTTAATTATGTGTAAGAGTCTCAAAATTTCGATACACCAAAGAACCAAACTTTTATTAAAAAAAATTTAAAAAAGTAAATTTTTTCAAAAATAATTATTTGAGAGTAAGATTTAAGTGAATGAGATTAAACATTAACAACTAGCTTTGATTTAATCCCTTTTTAATGTAAGAGAATAAAATGGTTTGAAACCATTCTTATACATATTTATCCATATTTTATATGGATGAATTATAATCCAATTCATTTTAGCTCACTCCATATTCAATTCATCCAAATCCAATCCAATCCGCCTATTTGCCAATTCTATTGTTAGATGAAAGTAAATGAAGCAGCAGATAATACTAATAATAGGATTATACTGACATGATGTTTTAGAAACCCAAAAACTAAAAGAGAAACAAAATTTCTTCAGAAAGGAAGAGGGGTGTCTTGAGTATAATCTGCAGATATGTGTTCACTACTTATTCCCTCTAAGCTATCCATGAGCTCTGATACCAGTAAGAAAAAGGATCGTCTTCCAGAATCTACGAATCGTTGCTCAATAGGAAGAAAAGAAGAAAGATTTATCTGTTCTTACCTCGTCATTCTGTCAAGAGACCTGTTCCCTTACTCGAGGTTGACGTGTAAAAGCCCACATGCATGTTCATCATCATATCATAAGCTTCAATCTTCAAGACGAATGATACGAGTCTACACGTCTCTCGCTTAAGCAGTAAGATATTTGTATGGCTGTTGGAACAATATTATAGAACAGGGTACTTCAGCAAGTAAATGACGATGACCAAAATGCTATTTTGATCAGTAATATCTAGTCAGTGCGACAGAGTTTCCTCAGTGTTACTGATATCCTCCTCTTCTGATCAATCTCTTGGTTTTCCCATATTTGGAAACCAGGCTTTCGATTTATCTCGTGTTTCCAAAGGTAGCGTGCTTCTCCCCACATCAAAATGAGACATCCTGGTGTCAAAAGCACAGGCACTTTATGTGGTGGATCTTGGGTTTTGCATGTTTTGTTCTCGACTCTAGAAAAATGCATCACGCAGGATGACTCTAGAGAAACGATAGCAATTCCATCTTCAAACCGCATTAGATCAACATGTGGACAGATTCCCTGTAATATGATGAAAATTTATTACATCACGAATGTACCTCTCAACTTTTAACTACTGATGCTAAATCAGCGAAGTTTTATCAACCTAAAATTTGCGAAAAGCACTAATAAGGAGTTTAAGGAAAATAAGAACCATGGACTGGTATCTCTTTTGCCCCGAAAGAGAAAAATATTGCTCTTCAGAAAGATTGAGAGGAAAGTTGATGCTAATAGAAGCTTAGTCTAGATGTTAATACAATCTAGTGCCAACAGAACCAGAAGCGCCTTTTCTCTCAAAGAGAGGACGGGCTACTCACATTTCATAATAGCTTGTGACACAAATCCACAACAGAGGCATATCCAATCCTTAAGGGGTCGTTTGGTGTGAGGGATAAAATAAATAGTTATGGGATAAAAATAGTGAAGAGATAAAATTCTGATATCTGATTTGGTTGCCAAGTTTGGGATAACTTATCCCACCATTTATACCATAGTGATGGGATAAGTTATCTCATATACACGGAGGGATAACTTATAGCTAATCACAGGATAACTAATCTTGGGATAAATTGTTCCAAACCAAACGACTCCATTGAGTCTCAGCTTCACAGTCCATTCCTTAAGAGTCTCAGCTTCAGTCTATTATACTTTGCCTGGGAACAGGTCAAACTAGTTTGATGTCGAAGACCTCAGTGCACAGGTAGAGCTACTAGATGTTGAATCCTCTTGTTCTCTTTATATGTTTATTTTTTATATTTCGAACCTTTGATAAAAGGCCTAATTCCGCTATGTGCACATCTACCAAATCCCAGTATTTCAAACCACTATTACAGTAAAGCCTTCCTCTACTAGAGATATTGCTCAATTCTCACACTTAATCCATTGCTACGAGAATCTTTATAATAAGCTATGATCCTTCGCCAGAAATCCTGTTTCAGTTTCTTAACCGTTAAGCATGCATTTGATAGACTAAACGTAGTAGTAACGATTTTAGGGATTTTATGCCAATTACCTAAATTTGACTACAAAAATTAGGATGCTGATCCTTTTCGTGAGCATCTTATACTGCATCAACAACTTGATGGTTGTACTAGCTATACATAGCAGTGTAATTTATTTATGGTAAAACACTTGACACTGAAAAACAGTTCTGTGAAAGGAAGTCGCACCTCACCTGGTTGATACATGTTAGCTATAAGTTGATCAAATTGAGGTTCCCTCCATAACAGGTCTTGTGGAAAGATGCATGTTTCTTTGCCCTTCTCGCAGCTTTCCAACTCCGCAGCACAAATACCAGAAAGAATCACCTCATGGATAGAGCTGGAGAGCTCAACTGCCCACTCTGGTAGGTCACCAAATCTCATAGCCTGCAAGAGAAGAAAATACATGGAATCAAGTGCATTGATAAATGAGACTAGGTTAGAAGAGTCAAACAGGTAATCCCATTACTAGAAATTCAAAAATTTGTAGTTGCTTAAAAACACATTAAACTAGCTCACTTAAACAGAGGAAAAGAAAACGTTAAACGGAACCTTCTGCTCCATACTATTTAGAGAGAACCGAAGAGCAACCCTTTCATAGTTCAGATACATGCCAGATATGCTTCGCAGTCCTCTCATTCTAAGGCCAATTAACTACTACAGGTCATATCAAAGTTGAATTTTTCCCCTTTATTGACTAAAAGAAAATGAGATTATTTTGAAGAAGTATTACAAGGAGAATGGAGAGTAAAGGTTTTTGAAGTTCGAAAGAAGGATATTGGTTTGATGCACACCGTCGAAATAACCTATAAATTACCACTGCTGATTTTTGCTTCCAGAATCTTGTTTTTCTGTTTCTAATAGATACTTGAGCGCCCAGCATTTTTGGATATAAAATACTTACCTTCTTTATCCAAAACCTGTTAGTATTCCAGTCCTCCTTTTGATAAGTCTCCCCAAATTGAATACTAACATAAAATTTTCAACTGCGGACAAATGAATGTAAACATCAAGATTATTCCGTGCACTATATTCAGAGGAAAGTGTCATAAGTACATCTTCTGCCTCAAGTTGCAGTCATAGTCTTTAGGGACACTAAATACAAAGTTACATTTTGACATAGAAACTACGGCAATCATCTTATTTCAAATGAAACATACAAGAGTCATTGTCTACACAATTCAAGGGCATAAGTATGAAAAGTGAAGATTTAACATAATATAGTAATATTCAAGCAATATGTTCTTCAGCCAAATGACACATGAGTAAGTTTTTGAATCAAACTTAACGACTCATCAATTCTCAAGTTGATAAGCAAGGAATAAAAATTAACAAGGTAAAGGGAATGAGTTTATTATACAAGAACGGTCTGAAAGTTTGGGGATCCAACAAGACCTGATTGCCTGAAGACTCAGTAAACCATCCTTCTGCATCCACAACAATCAAGAAGCAAAATAAGAACTTTGTCTGATTAAATACATTTTTCCTACGCCTTCGTCATATGAAAGCATTATAATATCACTGATAACAAGTGCAGCAGTATATTTACAGGGAAACCGTGATAAGGGGCTCTCTCAGGATGGCTAAAATTGTTCTCTCCAAAGAATTGAGCTATAATTGAAACATAAGGTTATTGCAGCTTGTTTTAAAATAAAATGTTACAGGCAATACACCAGCCAAGGCAGCAGCAGATGTAACCTTCAACAGCCGGGAGAGGGTAGAATGTACACAGATCTTACCACTACCTCATAGAGATAGAGAGGTTGTTTCTGAAAGACCCTCAGCTCAAATATATCCGCCCCAAGTAAAAGAAGAAAAAAAAATAGATAGCATAGCGGCTAAAATGAACAGCACTGTAAATTCTACAAGAAAAAAGTAATAATAGTAACAAAATAATGTGATGATCAAAAGGAAATAAGAATACAACTATAATGGCACAACTAGTCCTATGATAAACCTTAAACCCTCACAAGGGAAGACAACATTCTATGCATATAGTTGAAAAATTCTTTGATATATGTTAGAATAGGAATAGGAATAACAATAGTATGTAGAATCCTGGTTGGAAAAGGATTGTATTATAGTATCCTAGTTGGAAAAAGAGTCTAATATAGTATCTATAAATAGGGTCTCAATGTAATAATGTAGACAACAATTCAGTAATATTTTTCTTCAATATTTCTCAAATGTATCAGAGCTTCTATGGTCCTGGTAGAAAATCAAAGAGCTTTCGCTGCCAGCGGGAAGCTATGACCCATATATGCCACCCGTCTGATGAATGATTATATTAGCAAAAAAAAAAAAACAAAGATTAGGTCATTGTGCGTCAATTTTCAGAGACTTTCTAGGGTTGTTTTGTGTCAACCCCACATCTGTCAAGTGTTTGTGTAGCACCGTATCATCTTTTCGGTGACTACTTTTTCATATTTATCATGTGTAACACTGTGCTATCTCTCCAGTGACTACTTTCTCATATTTGATTGTGTAGCACTGTGCATCTTTCCGAACTACTTCTCATATTCAATTTGTGTAGTACCATGAATTTTTCGAACTACTTTCTCATATCTAAGTTGCATAGCACTGTGTCTTTTTGGTGATTCAGATTTGATTTGCGTAGTTCCATTCGTCTTTTCGGTGACTCATCAAATCTAGTTTGCGTAGGGTCGTGCCATCATTCCGACCCTATCCATACAATTGCTCTTTTGTCGTAGGATCATGCCGTCAATATGATCCTACCTATATAATTTCTATTTTCCAGTAGGGTCGTGCCATCATTTCAACCCTACCCATATAATTCTTTTCTCAGTAGGGTCGTGTCATCATTCTGACCATACCCATATAATTTTATTTCACAATTTGTGACCACTTTCATCCATCGAATCTAATAATTTGGTGCAAGAGTAGGTTTCGACTGTAATTGAAGAACTTATCACATTGTGTTTTATGGACATTGTGCATCAAATCAAGTATTTCATGAGAAGACTAAGCACGCTGAAATTGATTATCGATTTTGTGTCGAGTGATCAACTTACAGATATCTCACCAAGCTCTTCATCGATCCTCGTATTAATTATATTTGTAACAAGCTAGGTATATATGACGTGTATGCACTAGCTTGAGGGGGAGTGTTAGAATAGGAATAGGTAAATACAATCCTAACTAGAATAGGAATGGAAATAACAATAGTATGTAGAATCCTGCTTGGAAAAGAATTGTATTATAGTATCCTAGTTGGAAAAGGATTGTATTATAGTATCCTAGTTGGAAAAGGAGTCTAATATAGTATCTATAAATAGGGTCTCAATGTAATAATGTAGACAACAATTCAGTAATATTTTTCTTCAATATTTCTCACAATATACATGTGTATATATAGTTTAAAGAATCTTTAAAATTTGCGTGTATATGTTGAATTCTAGAAAAAGACAAGTTTGTTAGGTTCTGAATAAAATTGTTTATACATCATAAGCGAATTTTTAAATATTGTTTTCCGGAGAAACCGCCATTCCATCTAACAATTGAATTTGCAAAAGGGGATTAAAGACAAGTAAGTCAAAGCCGATCAAGTTCATTCTCTTTTGGCTAAAACACCAAGGGTCATGATATTTTACAAGTAGATAACTTACAAAGAAGGAAATAAATTTTGCAAATAGGGGAGGTTGTAAGACCTCTTTCACGGGAGATGCTAAAACGGGGGAAAACTATCAAATAACTAAAGCTTCTTGAGGTTTTATGATATGTAATTTCTGATGCCTTCTTTTCACTGCAAAGCCTCCATTTAGGCCCCAAAATTGAACTGTCACTACAATGGGAAACGACGGCACTATTAGATATTGAAAAGACTATTTCATAGCACATGCCTACATTCTAACGTGAAATGAAATTCTAAGACCTCTTCTACACAAGATGCTAAAATGGAGGAGAGCATCAAATAATTAAAGCTTCTTGGGGTTTTGTGATATCTGGCTTATGATGCCTTCTATTCCTTGCGTATGGGTTTTGAGATGAGGGTTCCCCGGAAACAGCCTCTCTACTTAGGTAGTGGTAAGGTCTGCGTATATTCTACCTTTCCCAGACCCCACTTGTGGGATTTCACTGGGTATGTTGTTGTTGTTGTTGTTTGATGCCTTCTATTCCTTGTAAATCTCTTTTTATAGGCCAAAAACTGAATTTTCACCTCAATGTGATACGACGATACACTTGGATACTGAAAAGGCTATTTCATAGCACTTGCCTATGTTCTTATTTGTTGGCGCAGGTGGGCACATGGTTCCAGATTGATTGGTGTGCTTCCACGAGACAGCATTCCAGCTGTAAGGCAGTTTCCCTGAGGCGAGGCTTCTTTCGGGTGTCTGGTTGTGAGTCAGTCCCAACCGCGTTCAAGGCTTCCTTGAGACATACAGGGGAGAGCCGTCCCCAATCGCCCATAGAGGCCCCATTGTATTTGGTCTTGCAACGTGCCAAAACGACGCTCCTTTATTAAGTCCAATTTTTCCCCCATACAAACACAAATACAGGGTCTAGGCCTCTAGGGTAAAGCTACTAGGTTTCTCAAAACCCTTAATAGGCTTGTTGCTCCAGCCTGTGTAGATGTAAGGCCCGTACACCAAGTCTAGAAGAGTAGTAAATGAGTTATTAAAAAATTATAGATCTTCCTCTGCCGTGGGTGGAGAACTAGGGAGAAGTCATGAACTAGAATAATGGATTCAGAAGTAATCGAAATATACGCATACAATTTACTTTAATTTCATATATATTCATACTTTGAGCTGAAAATTGAACCACAAAATCCACCCTAAATCTGCTTAAAAACAGGATGAATATGAGCAACACACCGAGGAGTATTACCTTGTTCGATTGATGATAACAACTTTGATTGTTGATCAGGGGATAAAAAGTTTTTGAACAGCCAAAGACCATCAATTTCACTGATTCTTTCCCAGCTATGACTTTCCCCAAGCACTGACCCAGATAGGGCTTTTCCATTGACCTGATTATCTGCAGAATGATCATGGACAAATTGTTGTTCTTCTTCACCTTCGCTGTCCGATGACTCGCCAAATGCTTCCTTTAGAACCCTCTTCAGCTCGTTCATTGTTAAAATCTCCGGTTCAATTATGCAGTTTGCACTTTGCAGTTGCCTTCACATATTCATTACTTAGAATGCTAAAAGTAATCTATTATAATTAATTAAAATTTTGATTTAATTAATTTTAATGTAAAATAATATTAGAATTTAAATAAACCTTTTTTGTTTTTTTTTTTTTATTATCAAAACTTTACTCAACAACTTCAAATTTAAATTAATTCATTTTAAATCAAATAAAGTAGAAATTTGATTATATATTTAAATAAAGAACTACTCCTTTATAATTTAGTAAATATTTCTAGCAAAGACATTTCTACAAATACCAAGTGAATATCAAAATCTTTTGACAGAAAAATCACATATGCATACATCATTAAATCTCGCTACAAATCAAAAATAAAATTACAAGAATGATTATCAACTAAGTGTCTAGCAACTGGATATGTTGGAACATGTGTTTCAAAAAACAATCAAAAAAAAAAATTCCCCTACCCTCACATTCCCATGTCTTCTACCACACAAATTAACAAATCTATTAACAAAGAATTGATTATCGACCCATGAATGAATGAATAACTATACCATTTGTAAGCGAAACGGGAAAATATAAACATAGCTAGAAACCCTAGAATCCTAATTGTAAATACACATATATACAAATCAGTGTAGTAGATTTCAAAGATTTACTTACATGAATTTCGGTGACGACGTTAGGAAAAGAAGAAGCCAAAAAATTATATTCTCAAACTATTGATTTAGCGAGCCTTAAGAGAACTCTATTCATGCAATCCGAGCATGTGTATGATCCGTATTTGTTCCTTGACATTCTTATGTTAATTTGTCATAATATTGACTCCTATGTCTTTGAAATATATAAGTTGGAACGGTCTAGAAGTGAAATGAAAGAGAAATTATGGTGTGATAAAAAAATTAGTCTAGTATAAAGATAATATTACCCTTGCATGACAACATTATTACGAAAATATCCCTGATCGTCCTAGGATTGGCTTTTCTATATAGTAAGTGTGTATATATATATATATATACTAGATAGAAATTTTTACCAAAGTACACACCTAATTTTAACTAATTCTCAAATATTTTTCACTAATTCTAAAAATTTTCAAAATATTTTTTCTCCCTATTTCTCTCTAGACATATCCGATACCC